>PVLA01005059.1:115828-157359 GCA_004027455.1 Hydrochoerus hydrochaeris | reverse complement strand
CAATCAGAACAAACCAAAACAGTGAGAACAATATTGGATTTCAAAGACAAGATAGAAAGAAATCCCACATATTTGCTATATTGCATTCTGTCATCCTCCCAAGAGATGCTTAGACCGCTGGCCCAGGCCTGCAAAATCAACCCAAACAATACAGGCATTTAGTTGCTATCAACTCAGCCTGTCCTCTGAACCAGCGGGTAGTTTATGGGATGGTGGGGGGTTTGATTCTCACCCTGTGTGCTGGTAGGCTCACAGGAGGTGCAGATTTTTCTCTTCCTGGAAGCTGCACCTCTTACATGGCTTATCAGAAAGCCTGGCTAGTTGGTCTTGTTGAACCCTCCCAGTCCCAGCATGGCCCATTCTCGGGAGGTGCTGACTTTCCTCTTTCTGGAACCTGCACCACTTGCACAGCTTACCAGAAAGGCTGACTTTTAAAATAAAAAACAACAACAAGAAACAAAAAGACAAAGTAAAAACAAAGTTTAAAAAAAAACTTTAACAAGCTAGGAATTCACTAAATTGAAGATGGTGTTAGTTATTGATTAAAAATGTTGGCAGAGGACACAGAAAACTTCTCCACAAACAGTGAGCACTATTCCTAACATTTCTGGTACCTGTGGGCCAGGATTAGGAAATAATCTCCCAGATTCCCTTGCCCTCTACACTTTACATGGAGGAGCGTGAACTGGGAGGCTTCCTTAATCTTAGATTGTGGGTTCTATTGCTATAGAATTAGTAGAAATTAGCAGAAGACTTACCTGGGATAAGGAACAAATCTACAAGGAATACTGGAATGCAGAAAAAAGAAAGAGAGAAATGAAAATTTTTATGAGCTATTTTTGTTTGGATGCCCTAGACCTGGAAATGTAGACACAGATTCAAGTGTGAGACTCACTGTGGGAGTGTTCTGCAGGAAGGACTTACCAGGGAGAGAATAAAAGAGGAAGACAGAAAGAGTAAAGATGTAGTCTCAGGGCAAGACTGTCTTGATTGGAATATGCATAGGGATGGGAAATTTTGTATCTAGACTTCATCCCCTTGAGACAGGACCTGGCTTTTATACTTCAATGTAGCTCAGTCATTGGTTGTAGACTAACCCCGCATATGACGGAGTGAGAATACAGTATGTGTAAATTTTTAGTGTAACTTCATCAGCTGGAGGAAGCTTTCCAGTATTTATAGCAGCTAGAGGTAGGAGTAGATCTGGTAAAGGGACGTTAGGAAAATGTACTACCCGATACTTAAAAATAATTATAGTTTCTTAATTTGTGGTACATAAAAGAGAACTTCCAGTAACTCCCTTGCACTGCTCTCTCTAATGGCTCTGACAAGAAACTTCAGCTAGAAATGGATTAGATAAAGGGAAAAGCAACTTTAAATCTGACATATAAGATTGTCCTTCCCTGACATTCAAGTTCAAGGTGTAATAGCTAAAGCTGCAGGAAAGGGGAAGGGCCCAAAGAAAACAGATGGATAGACAGCAATGGAACATAAACAAAAATAAAGTACTCTATAGGGAAGAGTGTCTTACACCAAGAATATGATTTGTCCCTTTCTATGGTAGATAAATCTGTAATGTAAGAAGGATTGACTAGTCTGAATCCACCCATAAATATTGGTCCCACATAGCCAACTCACTGGGCTCTGGTTTCATGCTCACCAAGCAATTGTGCGACTATAATTTGGTTTCCCAAATGGATTCTGCCTGTGCTGACAGAATATTGTGTTGTATTAATAGATACATTTCAGGTGAATATAATGGTTACATTTTTTCCAGAAATGAACAAATTGGGTCTTTGTACTATAGTCAGTTGTGATACCCAATCTACTCTATGAAGAATTTCAGAACTGAAGATTAGAACCAGAACCACGGTGACTTCCCTAGTTTCCCAGACCTCCTTGTAGTGAACCTGTTTTTAACATCACCATATAGACATTCAAAGAAAGATAAAGAAAACTTTGGCACTTTGGGTGTTTGTGGAGAAGAGAGAATTCTGGTTTGGTTTCTATGAATTCTATATCAGAGAAGGATGCCAAACTCATAAAGGATGGTGAGGAATAATCAGCCACCACATCATAGATTCTAGAAGTAGATGATGCAACAATGAATGAAGGCAAGAATTAAATCTCACAGCACAGAAAATGTGAATTGACCTGGTCCCCTGCCTCTAAGTCCCACAGGGAGAGCAGCGAGCTCACATGGATGATATGCCTGTGATAAGCTGAGTTATCCTTGGATTTTGGTGCACACAGCAATGGCCCTCTCAGAGATTCCAGTGCATGACCTTCCCCAACATTGCAGAGAAACAAGGTAGAGGAAAAAATTGCTGGAGAGGAAGCTATGAACCATATTGTAAAAGACTAAGCAGCTAAAGGGTTCTGCTTTCCAAAGACTGCTAGAGTTTCACTATGCGATCTGTTAAAAGTAGATTTTAGCTTAAAATCATATCGTTCCAATCCTCTTATATGGAAAAGTAATGAAATCAGGGCAATCTAAGATAATGCTATGATTATATAGCCAGTTAATTGGTAGTGGTACTGGAAGAAACAAGTATAGTTCTTGAAATATAATAACTGGTTGATTTATAGCAATTATTATTTTTGATAATGTGGCCTTTCTAAACCAAATGTCCATAGACATACAGTTAAAGACTTCTAATTTAAGAATCAGTGGAGATACTGGGAAATGGAAATTTCTGTTTCTTTTTTCCTTGACTCTGTATCTAAATTTAAGACTTGGTGTTCGTCACTCTTGAAGCAGACCATGCTCAGACTTGCAATGACTTTGTGTGAGTAGTCTCTGAGCCATGTTGAGGTTGTCACAAAGAGAATGAAATCAGTTGCCCCAACTTCAGTCTTCCAAACACTGCTATGCCACATGGCAAGCTGTGATGGCGACTGAATGAATAATGTGTAGGCAGAAGATGAGTATGCAGGGCCTGCTGATGCCACGGGGCTGCCTTACAACATTGGGTCATTCAGTAAGAGACTACTTAGCTGTATCTCATGACCGGTGAGCTTCTATCACCAGATCAGAGCTCCAGTGAAAAATATGCCTGGCCATCTGGGTGGCTTCTCAATCAAAGTGCAGAATTAAACAATCAGAATGCACACCAGTGAAGCAGAACTTCAGTAAAATTAGAAGAACAGAGAATAATTAAGGAGAAATGGTAATATGCAAATTTCTCATTCGAATGTGAGCAACCTAATTTTAAGAAACATCCCATCAACAGTGGGACTAATTTCTTACCTGTCTGTCCCAGTAGAGTATAACTTCCATGAAGTGATGAATATATCTCTTGTCTTCACAAAGGTATTCCCCAAACTTTAAGTATGATGATTGCCACACAATGGGCAATAACCACAAGGTATGGAATACATACAGAAATGAATAGGCCACCACTTTCTCCAGGGAGCTTTCTCTTTCCCTCTTGCTTCCTGTTGTGTTTTGTATTTAAAGTTCCATGTCCTATACTATTGGATAGATTCTTTTCCTTCTAGAGTGAATTTTCCCAGAAAAAAAACTAGTTCTAATGCTTTAGAGTTTACTGCTCTATTTCATGGCTCCTTAAACAAATTTTATGAAACACTAACATAATTGGTAGAAACTCTGCATGTCAACCTAAATGCCCCAGGGTTATCTTTCTTACTGAGGAGATTAAAAAGCTTGTGAAATCTGTGCAAAATCTCCATTACAAATGAACCTGCTCTGGCCAGAGGGACTTGAAAAGCCCAGGAGGAACTTATAGGAATTTTCAAAAAGTTTAGCTGTCATGCCTGTCTTCTAAACAGACAAGGCATATAGACATTGAGCTATTTTCTTAACATGTCTTGGAAAGGGCAGAAAATAGCCCCATTTAGTCAGATCAATCATCACATTTAAAATGATATAGAAGGTAAATATTTGGTTTTAAGGCAAAACTTTTAGTTTTGGAGCAAGAAATAAGAAACAGAGAAATAGGTCTTGACAACCAAAACCTTGGCTGTTTAAGTTAACGGCATGTCACCTGAGCCAATTTAAATATCCTGAAGATGGCCACCCTTCAGCTACTTCTTGTTTTAACCATGATTTAAGCCTTCTAGGGGACCAGTTTCTCTCTTTTTTTCTTCTGATTCACACAGTTCCTATTAAAGGCCTCTATGACTTATACTTGAAAGTAGTTTTCTAAGAATGAGACCTGAGTTCATCTTCTTACTGCCAAGTTCCAGGCATGTGATTGGTGGTAAATTGGTGTAAATAAATCAGGCATGGTAGCACTTGTTTGTAACTTAGGAGGCTGAGGCAGGAGAATCTCTGTGAGTTCAACGCTGGCCTGGGCTATTTAGTGCATTCAGGGCCATCCTGAACTACCAAGCAAGACCCCATCTCTAGAAAAAAAAAATAAAGTCCATAAGATTCACATAGTTCTTGACCTCTCAGAATTTATAATTTAGTAGAAATGTCTCACAAAATTAGTTACATACTGTGGTCTGGGTTGTGATGGTGAACATTCAGTTTTCAGTGAGATAAGGTTTACAAACTGAGGGTAAGGAGAACTAGGTGAAAGAGGAAGAGGAGAAGTGAGGTGGACCATAAAAAGTGGTGTTCGAAAATATGCAAAGGAAAAATGGTAAATTTGGGGAATGGGTCCAGAACAATGGACATAGGGGTGGGGGTGACATCCCTGTCACCAAGATTTACATACTGGCAAGAGGCTGTGTCTGTTCAAGAAAATGCTGTCTTTTTCCATTTGCACAAAAGTGTCATTTGGGCTCCCTGTGGTTCTGTGAAGAGATACATTGGGGACAGAGAGTGTAAAGGACTGCATTAATGTTGGAGCTGAGCCTTGAGAGCATTGGGGAGTGCTCTAGTATTTCTGACAGGAGAAAGCACTTTCAATAGGTCATTAATGAGACTTTGAGGGGCAGGGAGATGGATGAGGAGGACAGCAGTAACTTGAAGGATAAGTGTTATGGTTTATGTCAGTGGCCCCCAAGCCTCATGCTTTTGCATTATGCATTTGTGATTCGTTCATTGTCTAGCGTTTGGATTGTGGTGAGTGCTACACTGACCTAGGGGTGAGCCAGGATGTGATGTAATGGAGGAAGAAGGTGTGTCTCTCTTTTGCTGGTTTCAGCTTTGTTGTTTTGCAGCTGCCATGAACTGCAGCCCTGTCATGCCACACTGCCTTGGAGCCAACTGAGAATGGACTAAAACCTCCCAAAACTGTAAGAAATAAACCTTTCCTTTCCCAACTTTGGGCATCAGGTATTTTGTCTCAGCAACCAGTAAAAAGTAACTAAGACAGAATTTGGTACTGGGAGTGGGGTTGTTGCTGTGAGCATACCTGACCATGTTTTTCAAGAGGCTTTGGAAATGGCTTGTGGGCAGAGTTTGGAAAGGTTTAGACATGTTGCCTGGATGCATACAGCTGGAGCACCTTAGGCTGTTCTGTAGAGGAGATTCTGGTTAGAGTGCAGGAGACCAAAAGGCTGATAGAAAACCCGGTGGTAAAGACCAGGCTTGGGAGGTTTCTGCTGGGAAGAAGGACTGTATTGGTTGTTAGACCCCCCACCATGATGTGTGTTATGGTTTGGCAGAAAGTTTGTCTGCATTTTGCTCATGCTCAGAGACTTTGCTTGAGACTGAGATTAAGGGTAGTGGACTGATTAATCTGGCAAAGGAAATTTCAAGACAGTCGAATATTGAGGCTCTAGCATGGCTATTGTTAGGGGCTTTTAGCTAGATACATGAGCAAAGAACCCAACAGGATAATTTAAAATGCTGTGAGTTTGGCCAGAAGGAAAACTCCAGTAAAGCTGAGACTTTGATTGCTGAGAATAAACAGAGGGATAAGAACGATGGCCACAGGGTATCCCAGGAAGCATTGGGTCTCCATCCTTTGCAGCCTCAAAACTGTAAAAGTGAAAGAATTTGCTCAGAGGAGAAAGCTGCAAAGCACCATGTTCCAGAATGGCAGCAGCCACATGAGGTTCCAAAATGGCGGCAGCCACATGAAGTTCTAGAATGGCGGCAACATAGAAAAGCTTTTCTTCACAATCAGGTTCACAAAGCCCAGCAATCCAGACAATCAACCCCTACAGCCAAGAGAGAGAAAAGCCTGGATACTGCTCCAGCTGGCAGCAAACCTTGGCGGCATCCACATGGCACTGATTTTAGGTGCAAGGAAAATGCACAAATTTTGAGGGTAAGATGGCTTCCACCCCGATTGCAAAGGGCCTGGGAGACCAAACAGTGTGCCCCTGAGAGGGCAATATGTAAAGATGTAAGGGTGAAGCCGAAGGTGCAGTATAGACCCCAGAAGTTTGAAAAAGCCAAGAATGTGGATCATCCAAGGAAAGCTGCAAAAACCGAGCAGAGTCTGTTTAAGAGAGAAGCTACAGGAGCTGAAATCCCTGGAAGTGCCATGGGGGTGGAATCACCCAAGCCTTTTGGAGTTTGCAACCAGATTGCTTTAAATGCTGAGCATGGAACTCTAGGACTTAATGTTCGCTGTGCTGGATGTTGGGCTTGCTTTGTTTCCAATGCTTTGTATTCTCCTGTTTGTAACTTTTGGAATGGTAATGTTTATCTCATGCCTTTGCATTTCAGAAATGTTTAACTTTGTTTCACTTGAACAGGGGTTTACAGTTAAGAGTTTTCCATAGATATCTGAGGAGACTTGGGACTTGGACTTCTCAGCAATGCTGAAAATGTTAGGACTTTGGCAACTCTTGGAGATGGACTAAATGTCTTTTGTATAAAGGATGTGCATGAGGCTTTGGGGGCCCAGGGTGGAATGTCATGGTTTATGTCAGTGACCCCAAGCCTCATGCCTTTGCATTATGCATTTGTGATTGGTTCATTGTCTAGCACTTGGATTGGGGTCTGAGTGCTACACCTACCTAAGAGTGGAGCCAGGATGTGATGTAATGGCAGGAAGAAGGTGTGTCTCTCTCTTGCTGGTTTCAGCTTTGTTGTTTTGCAGCTGACATAAACTGCAGCTCTGCCATGCCATGCTGCCTTGGAGCCAACTGAGTACTGACTGAAACCTCCAAAAACTGTAAGAAATAAACCTTTCCTTTCCCAACTTTGGGCATCAGATATTTTATCTCAGTGATGAGTAAAAAGTAACTAAGACAATAAGAGAGGCCTAAACCAAGGGACAGTTCAGAAATAAGTGACTACTGGCTCATTTGTATTTGGGCAGTGGAGATGAAACAGGCATTGAGGATGTAGCCTTGAGCAACCAGACTGACTGTTTCCCAGTGGTTGGAGAGCAGGTTGAATAGGGAAATAGTGACTTCAGTTTTGGAATTCTTGAGTTTTTAAGTGTCTGTGGTGAACTCAAGATGAAGAGAGCTGTGGATAATTGTATACATGAGTTCACTGCTCAGGAAAAGACTAGACTGGAGATCCACATCTTAGGGTGTTATCAAAATACACATGAAAAATTAATAGGAATGGATTACATAGGGGAAGTATGTACATTTAGGAGAAGTGAGCACACAGTGGAATCCCAAGAGACTTAACTGCTTAAACAACAGATAGAGAATGAATTGATGGTGAAGGAGACTGCAAAATTGTAACCAAAGATTTAGGTTGATGACCTACACAATCTGCCCATTGCTCATACAGATGTAAAGAGGCTGTCAGGTTTCAAGAGGA
This sequence comes from Hydrochoerus hydrochaeris, assembly GCA_004027455.1. NCBI lineage: Eukaryota > Metazoa > Chordata > Mammalia > Rodentia > Hydrochaeridae > Hydrochoerus > Hydrochoerus hydrochaeris. The sequence continues at coordinate 149,711 of PVLA01005059.1, read as the reverse complement.
AGTTTGATGAGGGAAGGACTAAAACATGTTTGTAAAAGTTATTACTGAGACTTTGGAAACAAGGTATTTAGAATGGAAAGACTGGAAACACAAAGAGTTAGGAAGGTCCTGCAAGAGCAGGGTAAAGGAAAAGACTGCTCTACCTACATTAATGGGGAGATTTGGATTTTCCCTTTTTCTTTCATGAGAGGAATAAATAGTGAATAGAAAATGAAGTGATTTAAATGATTGAAAAGAAAAGGACAACCACTCTTTTCAAAAGAATGGAATGAAAATACTTTCTTCTGTAAAGCACCTGAAAGATCTTGTTTTCTCTGCTCTCAAAGCAATGGGCAATCTAATAGAGATTCCTTCCTTGCCTTAGGCAAGCCTGGGAAACAGCAACTTCACACAATAAATTAAAGGCACTTGAGCTGGGACCTTTATAAAGTAAAGCAAGCATGAATAAGGATGGCCTAGAAGCCTAGAAATGGGGCTGGGATACTAAAAGTTAAGTATAAATTATACAGAAGTTAGGAAGGAGAAAAAAGACATGATGGCTGTCAGGGCAGGAGCTGAGGGGGAGAGATCTGCATATGAACTCCTAGATTTCACTCCTGTGACTAGAAATATATTTTAGAAAAACCATACTGGAATATTTTCCACATGTATCATCTTTGCGAGGTAGGTTGTCAAGACCACAGAGGAAACTTGAGCTCCCTGGAACCTAGATGTTTGGAGCATCCTTGTTATTTAAAAGTAGAAGAACACTTTAGATAGACTGTTATAGTTTATAGCTAATATTTGGTCTTTTTTTATCAATTGCCTTTCATTTGTCAAATGCATTTGAAAAATGTACACTTGTAGACTTACTTAAATGCTTCCTTATCAATAAAGTGACTAGGTATCTGCATGAGGAGGACCAGATTTTTCAACTGCAATGGGGTTGCAATAGCCCACATTTAGACAGGCTGATTATATGGCTTCCTCAGTAGCCTTAACCTAGAACCCAGTTCCACAGTTTAATTGACCTGAACCTTTGGCAAACCTTTGAATGTCTTAAAGACTCTACTTTCTCATTTTTAAATAAGATGTGGGAAAATTACATGTGATATGTATATAAGACATTTACTACTCTGCCTGGCTTACAGAAAAGTGAGTAATTATTAGTAGCTATTACTATAGGACTGCTTTAATACAGTTTTTATTAATAGTCTAGGAACCTCTATTCTGTTAAATTCTCAAAGTCTATCATGCTAAAATTTCTTTGAAATTTTAATTTTATTAGTATAAATTTATGGCACATTATGATTTCCATAGTGGTTTCCAACCTGACACTCCTACCAACAATGTAAGAGTGTTCCTTTTTCTCCACAGCTTCACTAGCATTTATTTGATATCTTGATGATAGTTACTCTTTTTGGAATAAGATGGAGTCTCAATGTTGTTTTAATTTGCTTTTCTTTAGTGGCCAGAGTTATTGAAATTTTTTCATATATTTATTGGCCACTTATAGTTATTTGTGAATTGTCTATTCATATCTGTTACCTATTTTTTTGGTTGGTTCTTTTATTTTTTGAGTTCTTTGTATATTCCAGTTAGTAGTGGTATTTAATTTCTTCACTATCTCCATTTTATTTTCTTAAATTAATTTTCTTTTAAACTACATATTCAACAATATTAGTTATACATTTACTATACATGAAAGCTAGGTAATGTGCTAAGGCATATTTTGAAATTCTGTACATAGTTTATCTCATTCAAACCTCAAATTAGAGCCTGCACCATCATGGGCCTCTTAACACTGAATAATCATAAGACCTAACAGACATTAAGAGACTTGATCAAGGTTATACAGATAGTCATTAATGGAACTAGTATCTGATACAATTTTTTTCATATATTTTTAATTTAAAGAGAAAAAAAATGAAAAAGGTAGAAATATTACAGAATTTCAAGAAAAGAAGATAAATAGTAAGAAATCACTAGTTGATACATTACATATTGTTCTTTTAGAAATAGTTATTCAACTTACAGAATTAAATCACACAAAGTGGACAATCAAGCAGTGAGAGTACAAACAGATCTGTTCAACAATCCAACAAGAACCTAGAAATATGGTCATCAATCCCACACATCTAAACATACATGCAGCTGTATCTTTTATAGTGCTTCCTATTTCCTCTTTTTTTAAAAATAGCAATTATACATTTTTAAAATTTTATTTAAAGAGAAGAAAAACAAAACAAAACAGAAAAAAGGGTAGCAACAATACAGAATTCTAAAAGAAAGAAAAAGGAGAAGGAGAAAAAGCCCCACTAAGATATCAGTAATTTATAAATTACTTACTGTCATTCTGGATGTAGTTGTTCAAGTTATAAAGTTAAAGGGTAAATAGTAAATATTCAACCAGTCAGACTATAAACCGTTTTTCTCAAAGATCCAACAAAGATTCAGCAATATGTCATCTATTTTACACACTCAAGCATAAATGCAGTTATATCCCTTAGAGCACTTTCTTTTCCTCTCTTTTTTACAATAGCAATTACACATTTTGGTTTTATTATGCTTGTAGTTCTTATTTACTTTTTACACTAGAGACACAGTATGATATTTATAAACATGATTCTTATTTATTTCACTAATGAAGATAGTCTCCAGTTGTCTCCATTTGCCTATGAAGGCCTCAAGATCATTGTTTTTTTATAGCTGAGTAATATTCCATTGTATAAAAATGCCACATCTTTTTCATCCACTCTGCAGTTGATGGGCATCTTGGTTGTTTCCAGGATTTAGCTATCACAAATTGTGCAGGTATGAACATAGGTGCACATATATCACTGTGATATGAACTTTTCAGTTCTTTGGGGAAAATGCCCAGGAGGGGGATAGCTGGATTGAATGAAACTTCCAATCCTAGTCTTCTGAGAATTCTTCATATGGATTTCCATAATGGTTGCACCAGTCTACATTCCCACCAACAGTGGAGAGGTGTTCCTTTTTCCCCGTAGCTTTGCCAACATTTGTTATCAGTTGATTTCTTGATGGCAGCTATTCTTTCCAGAGTAAGGTGGAATCTCAATGCTATTTTAATTTGCATTTCTCAAATGACCAGTGATGGTGAACATTTTTTCATGTATTTATTTTCCATTTGTATATCTTTCTCTGAGAACTGTGTGTTCATCTCAGATGCCCATTATTGGAGAGGGCCTTTGAATTTGGGGGGCTTGATGTTTTTCAACTCTTTATATATTCTGGACACAAGTCCTTTGTCTGAGGGGTTGCTGGTTAAAATTTTTTCCCACTCTGTGGGTTTTCTTTTCACTCTGTTGGTGATTTCCTTTGAAGTACAGAAACTTTTCAATAATGTGAGATCCCATTTGTTGATTCTTTCAAGTGTTTCCCATGCAGTTTGTGTTTGGTTCATGAATTCTCTGCCTACCCCTATGCCTTCAAGACTTCTACCTACCTTGTCTTCCAGTAGGTTTAGTGTTTCTGTTTTAATATTGAGGTCTTTGATCCATTTAGACTTTAGTTTTGTGCATGGTGATATGCATGGATCTAGTTTCAGTCTTCAGCATGTAGAGAGCCAATTTTTCCAACACCATTTATTAAAGAGACTATCCTTCTTCTAGTGGACATATTTAGCCCCTTTGTCAAATGTCAGCTGGCTGAGTGTCTTTGTAGTTGTGCTTGCATCTTCTAATCTGTTCCATTGATCCTCAGGTCTATTTCTTTGCCAGTACCAAGCTGATTTTATCACTGTGGCTTTATAGTACTGTTTCAAGTCAGGAATTGAGATGCCTCCTGCCTTGCTTTTGTTGCCTAGAGTTGCCTTTGCTATTCTAGGTTTCTTCTGTTTCCAAATGAATTTTAGTAGTGTGTTCTCTAGATCTGTGAGGTATGTCAATGGTATTTTGATTGGGATTGTGTTAAATCTGTATAATAGTTTTGGGAGTATAGCCATTTTCACAATGTTGGTTCTTCCTAACCAAGAGCAAGGAATGTCCTTTCATTTTCTAATATCCTCTTCAATCTCCTTTTTCAGCATAGTATAATTTTCAGCATATAGGTCTTTTACATTTTAAGTTAGGTTGATTCCTAAGTATTTCATTTTTTTAGATGCTATTGTAAAGGGTGATATTTCCATAATTTCTCTCTCAGTGAGTTCTTTGTTTGTGTACAGGAATGCTATTGATTTTTGAGCATTGACTTTGTATCCAGCTACACTGCTGAACTTGTTTATTACCTCTAGCAGTCTTTTAATGGAGATTTTTGGGTCTTCTATATAGAGTATCATGTCATCTGCAAATAGTGATAATTTAACTTCTTCCTTTCCTATCTTTACTCCTTTTATTTCTCTCTCTTGTCTGATTGCCCTGACTAGTGTTTTTAGAACTATGTTGAAAAGGAGTGGTGAGAGTGGACATCCTTGTCTTGTTCCTGATTTTAAAGTGAAAGCTATCAGTTTTTGTCCTTTTAGTATAATGTTAGCTGTTGGTTTGTCATAGGTGGCCTTTATAAGGTTGAGGTAGACACCATGTATTCCGAGTTTCTGAAGGGTTTTTATCATGAACATGTGTTGGACTTTGTTGAAAGCTTTTTCTGCATCTATTGAGATGACCATGTGGTTTTTGTTTTTGGCTCTGTTGATGCGGTGTATAACATTTATTGATTTGCATATGTTAAACCATCCCTGCATTCCTGGAATGAACCTCCACTTGGTCATGATGTATAATCTTCTTGATGATTTGCTGCATTCTATTTGCCAGGTTTTTGATGAGAATCTTTGCATCAAAGTTCATTGGTGAGATTGGCCTCTAGTTCTGTTTTTTGATTGGATCTTTCTCTGGTTTTGGTATCAGAGTAATACTTGCCTCCAGGAATGATTTAGGGAGGATTGCTTTTTTCTCAATTTCATTGAAGAGTTTAAGAAGTACTGGCATCAAATCTTCTCTAAATTTCTTGTAGAATTCAGCTGTGAATCCATCATGGCCTGGGCTTTTCTTTGTTGGTAACTTTTTAATTACATTTTCCATTTCAATAGCTGATGGGTTGTTCAAAATTGCTATATCTTCTTGGTTGAGCTTTGGTAGTTCATATGTTTCTAGAAATCCATACGTTTCCTCTGTGTCTTCCACTCTATGTGAGTAGAGATGTTCAAAGTATTCATGATCTTTTGAATTTCCATGGGATCTGTAGTAAGTTCTCCCTTTTCAGTTCTTATTGCATGAATTTGGGTTTTTTTTTCTTTCTCTTGCTAAGGTTAGCTAGGGGTTTGTCCACTTTGTTGATTCTCTCAAAAAACCAGCTTTTTGATTCATTAATTCTTTGTATTGTTTTTTTAGTTTCAATTGCATTGATTTCTGCTCTAATGGTTACAATTTCCTCTTTTCTATGAGCTTTGGGTTTAGCTTGCTCTTTTTTTTCTAGAAGCTTGAGATGGAGCATTAGTTTGTTTATTTGTGCTCATTCTGTTTTCCTGATATGCCAGTTTATTGCTATATTTCCCTCTTAAAACTGCATTCACTGCATCCCCCAGATTACAGTATGTTGTTTCTATATTTTCATTGAATTGTAGGTATTGTTTTATTTCTTCTTTAATTTCATCTGTAGCCCACTGGTTGTTCAAAAGTCTGTTACTTAATTTCCATGTATTTATGTAGGTTTTACAATTTCTTTTGCCATTAATTTCCTATTTCAGTGCACTATGATCAGATATTATGCATGGGATGATTTCAATACCTTTGCATTTACTTAAGAATGTTTTATGGGATAATACATGGTCTATTTTGGAGAATGTCCCATGTGCAGCTGAGAAGAACGTGTATTCTGATGTGATTGGGTGGAACACTCTGTAAACATCTACTAAGTCCAATTGCTCACAGGTATGATTCAGTTCTGTTATTTCTTTGATGACTTTTTGTCTAGTTGATCTATTTCTTTGTGACAATGGGCTGTTAAGATCTCCTGTTATAATTGTGTTCTTGTGTATTTGGTTTTTCATGTCCATTAGTATATGTCTTATATAGTTGGGTGCTCCTGTATTTGGTCCATATATATTTATAATCATTATTTCTTCCTGTTGAATTTTACCACTAACAAATATGTAGTGACCTTCTCTATCTCTTTTAATCATTTTAGGTTTAAAGTTCATGTTGTCTGCAAATAGAAAGCTACCCCTGCTTTTTTCTGGGTTCCTGTTGCATGGAATACTGTTTTCCATCCTTTGACTTTTAACCTATGAGTTTCCTTTTGGGTCAGATGTGTTTGTTGTATACAGCATATTGTGGGGTCCTGTTTGTTGATCCATTCTGTCAATCTATTTCTTTTTATAGGTGAATTGAGGCCATTTATATTTATGGATAGCACTGATATGTACTGTCTTGACTTTGCCGTGTTATGTTCCAATTATTTCTTTCTGCTTTTCCTCTTATTATTTGCTTATCCTACCTGGTAGTTTCTTTTTGTTGTTGTTTTGGGGATTGTGGTCATTTTTATCTCTGTGTAGTATGTCTTTCAGTCCTCTTTCTAGGGTTGGTTTGGTGGACATGAATTTCTTCAGTTGTTCTTTGTCATGGAAGTATCTTGTTTCTCCATTAAATTTGAATGAAAGTTTTGCTGTGTACATCAGTCTGGGTTGAAGATTGTTTTCTTTTAGGGCTTAAAATACCTCACTCCAAGTTCTTCTTGACTTGAGGGTTTGTGCTGAAAAGTCTGCCGTGATTCTAATGGGCTTTCCTTGATAGGTGAGTTGTGTCTTTTCTCTGACAGCTTTTAGTATTCTGTTCTTATGCTGTATGCCTGAGATCTTAATTATTATGTGTCTGGGTGTGGATTTATGTTGATTGTGACTGTTTGGTGTTCTATATGCCTCACTTATCTGCAGATCAGATTCTTTCCCATGTTTGGGAAATTTTCTGCTATTATTTCTGTGAATACTTTATGTATGTCATTTGCCTTGACTCCTGTATCTTCGCTAATGCCCTTTATTCTTATACTGTTGCTCTTGGCATCATCATGAAGCTTCTGGATTGTCATTTCATGCTGCTTTGTTATTTTTAAAAGTTCTGTCCTTTCCTGATCACTAACTGTGATCCTGTCCTCAAGGTCTGAAATCGTATCCTCAGCTTCCTTTAGGCAGTTTTGCATGCTTTCAATAGAATTTTTTGTTTCTTGGATATCTCTTTGAGTTTGTTTCATGAATTCTGCTTCTTTTCTATGTTATTCATTCAAAGTTTCAATCAGTTTCCCATGCTCATGTACTTTTTTCTCTAGTTCTTCTTTAGCTGCATTCAACAACTCTTTTACTAAAGTTGTTATTTCTATCTTTACATGGGAGAGTACTTCTAATTTGATTTCCTGTATAGCCTGATGCAGTTGTTTTTTTTATTTCACTCACTATCTTTTCAGAGATTCCCGGTGTGTTACTTTTGGGGTCCTCTATTTCAGTGTCTCCTATACTTGCTTCTGGTGAACTATGTTTGAGACTGCATTTTGCTTTTTTGTTTTGTCATTTTCACTCTGCCTGTTGTTTTCTATGTGTAGGAGAGGATCACACACACTCTTTTCAGACACACCAAAGTCTTATAGTTAGTTGGAGGGGATTTTACTCCTGACCCTATTTATCCCCTGTACACCTCTATTTTAGGGGTATACTCACCACATTGGTACAGTCAATCTGGTGTAGTCCAAATTTCACCACCTCGGTGCAAAGTTCCAAATTTTCTCACACTAACTGGATATTTCTGAGATCTTCTGATGTTCCAGGTGGGAGGGTGGGCCCATCTGTAGCAGTCCAGTGCAATTTTCAGTCTTGGGCTGGCCTCCTCAGTGTTCCCGCTGGCAGGGCAGGCCCACAGGGAGGTTCTGGGTAGCCTACCCCTGATGTGGGCTTGCGCTGAGTTCCAGGTGGCAGGGCAGGCCCTCGGTGGAGCTTCGGGCCAGCTTACCCCGGATGTAGGCTTCCGCTGAGTTTCTGCTGGCAGGGTGGACCCACGGCGGAGGTTCTGGGCAGCCTATGCCTGATGCAGGCTTCCGCTAAGTTTCTGGTGGCAGGGCGGGCCCACGGTGGAGGTTTTGGGCAGCTTACCCCTGATGCGGGCTTCCACTAATTTCCCGGTGGCAGGGCAGGCCCACGGTGGAGGTTCTGGACAGCCTATCCCTGATGCAGTCTTCTGCTGAGTTCCCAGTGGCAGGGTGGGCCCACGGTAGAGGTTCCAGGCAGCTTTCCCCTGATGCAGGCTTCTGCTCTCTGATACAATTTTTATACTTCTAAATCCTACTGTACCAAACTGATTTTCCCAATGTTAGTGCAAGAGATGAGCAAGAGAAACTTTTTTTGAGAGATGAAAGATTACATAAATTTGTAAAAATCCAACCACTTTTGACATTATATGGGTATAACAGGAATTTCATTTTTTGGTTTGGTTCTTGAAACTGTATTTTTATAGGAGGAATTACTTTTTGTCTGTTCTTTCTCAAGGATATTTAAATTTGTTCCAGTAGCTGTTCCTGTGCCACAAACACATGCATTTTGGCACAAGTTTCCTCTAGCCTGGCTTTAAATGTTTGACTGAGTGATCTACAGGGGAAACCCTATTCTTTTTGCTAGTGGGCATGTACCCTTATTCAGGGTGATGAAACTTCAGGAAAGATTAGGTCCCTCTCAGATGCAAAGAGGAAAAACAAATACACCACAAAGAAAATAGGGTTTAGACCAAAATTTGGCAAAAATTTCAAATGGCACTGTATAAAAAAGTCTTTTGGAAGGTTGCATTATTTTTATTTTTATTTTTTTGATACCAGAGATTGAACTCAGGACCTCGCACTGACCAGACAACTGCTTGAGTTGCTGAGCTAAATCTCTGATTCTTGTGAATTTCTGTTTAATCTCTTTCAATAGGTGTAGTCATTTGTATCATTTATAAATTAAAATATAATTGATATAAATTGTGAAAACATTTAAAAAATGGTTTGAAACTTTGCCACCCACTTGGAATTTGTTTTATTTTTCTCCTTTGAATGGCACCTTTTAACATAGGTTATGATAAGCTCTTATTTTCTCAGCTTGTCTGGACTGTGTTCTCAGCTTTTATGTGAAGCAAGGCCATTGCTTGGTCTCATAGCCAGGGATGATTACTCTTTTGTCAGATGTAAACTGTCCTCTGATCCAGAGTCTAAATAACTGTGAGGGCCCTGATAATAAAAATCTCTAGTTCAGCCTGTTATTGCTGAATTTTTTTTTCATGGAGTACTTATCCTCACCACTGAAGAAATCAGTAACATTGTCACTTTAATAGCTTCTTTTTTTATGGCAAATGCCATAAGCATATTTCCTTCTCTACAACATTGTCAATTATGCAGATACAACTTAAAGCAGGCAAAGTTGTAAGAGGTATAAATAAATAATTTTGCATTTTCCTCATAGGACAAATGACTAAATGCTAATTTGGAACCTGGCAAACTTGGCTTGCTTGTTAGAAAATTTTAGAATAATGCGCCCCTTTACTGCAATTCATGCCATAGATCTTATTTTATATGGCAAATCCCCAAATGAATAAATGAATTGTGCTTCTACTAATGCTATTTTCTGGAAGACAGGAAACTTATGTGTGGTAGTGGCAGAAATTTAGCGTTGTTTCTGCTGACTGAACCTTACTTTTCATTTATATATTCTTACCATCCTTGGTTGAAATGATCTTATTTCTACAAGTTTGTCTATATCATGACCTACAATATCACCTCTGATGTTTCATGAATTACTTTTTCCCCTGATACTTAGCATGTCTATATTTTTAGCAACCACAGTCAGACAAGGGTATCTGTTGGAAAATTCTATGTATACTAGAATATGTACATTAAACTCAGTCTCTTTTTAGCAGAATTATGTAATTCACAAATTTATTTGAAATTCTTTCAAATATTGAAGGACTACTTATGAGTTGAAAACCAAACAGCATCAAGCATATATAAGGCCATCTCTAGAAACTTCTGCTTTGAGTCTAAAATTATTTTTCAATGAATAACAATGCCAATTGCGTAAGGGTCAATGATCTAGGCCCATGGTGGAGAATGCAGGGCCTGCATGCCACAGCCTTTGTTATCATTGATTGTTATCAATGAAAGCTCAAAAAGTTTTACCATCACTCTTCTAATCACTGTAGGAAGAACAAAGTCTATGTTCTCAAGTATGCTAGTTAAAAAAGGAAGAAATGCACTAGTAAACTCATTTATGTGTTACATAATGCACTGGTAAACTCATTTATGTGTTACATATTACATGTCCTTTGGGGTGAGTAAAAACTAGACAGTGGCAATTGTTAATGTGTGTGGACTGTTACAAAGGGCGTCTCTGATAATGGGACATGCAAAATGAGGATTAAGAAGTAGATTTGACAAGTGAAAGGTCAGGTGACTGGAAAAAATCTACATACAGGACTGATAATCAGCTGGTATGCAGTCATTTACCATTCACTGGCCCTATCTTATCCAGTTATTAAATATTTTGAAAATCTTCCATGTCTATGATGGTAAAAAGTTTTGACAGACATATTTCTGTAGAGGGGCACAGTGAGACAGGTGCCAAATTCTTTAAGGAATGAGGAGAATGAGCTAGAGGTGTGGGTATAAATGCAATTAGGAGGGACAGGTGGTGATATAGTTTAATGGCCTTGAGCCTTAAAATAGCTAAAATGTTTTATGAAGCAAGGGGTGATAACAGTTCTTGAGGGCCAATGGGGAATAAGGCAGATAGCTTAACTACCTCCAGACTTAGTGAAATACATAATGAGGGAGAGAAAAGATTGCACTTGAGTTAGCTGTCTCCAAAGCTGCATTTTAGAAGACAGCTTACACAGGACTGGAGGGAATATTTATAGAAGTGAAAGGTGAAAGGGCATTTCATCAGTGACAGGTAGAGAGCCTCAGAGGGTAGAAAGATCATAGATAGTTCAGTTAGTTGTGGAAACTTGAGTCAAATTAAGGAAATAGAATTTTTTTGGAAATAAGAGCCTAGGTGATTGGGAACTAACAAAGGTGTACTCAGAATAGGATGAGATGTGAGCTGAAGGTTTCTCAAAGTGAGTGTGGTATCTTTATAGAGAAAGTACAGTTCCCTGAGTTCCTTGTATATTCATACAAATGGTGTTGTAGAAGCAGCTGAAACACTGTGGCATCTATAGGATTGTGACTCTGGGATTTTCCATGAGCTCTAATGTTTCATGGTGGATGTCACAGGATCAATTAATCAGATAAATGTCTGTTATGGTTTAAATATAAAGTTCTCCCCAAAACTCATGTAGTGGATTAATTCTGTTGATCTATTGGCAGTTTCATCATTGATGAGTTCATAGCCAAATGAACCATTAGTGAGTCCTACTTGAAGGAAATAGATCATTGAGAGTGTGTCTTTGATGGGTACATCTTTTCTCTGGCTCTCTTGGTTTCTCTCTCCTTTCTGCCTGTCCTGTGTTGAGCATATTTCCTACATAAGGCCTTTCTGTCATGATGTTTTTGTCTTAGATGTGGTGTGAATCAGTGTTGCACTAGAGAAACAGATATAACACAAGATATGCAAATGTATAAGAAATTACATGATTGGTTTATGATGATCACACATAGAGTTGGATTAAAAAAAAGTGTAGAAATATCTGTTTACTGGAAACTAAAGATTTTAGTCCAAGGTCTGGAGTTCACTGCACTGTCCGTGAAAGTCTGTATCAGGAGGTCAATGAGTCTACGAGAGACAGATGAAGGACCCTCAGTGAAAGCTAAAGAGTCTTCACTCAAAAGATTGGGCCAAAGAGTCTGCCCTGGAAGCCAGGAGATGATGTCTAAACTGAAAGCAAAGACTGGAGCTCTTCCAAATAACAGAAGCAGATTCATCCTTCTCATTTTGATTATATACCATCAAAGTGACAAACCACATTAGGGTGAATCTTCTAAACCCTAGGGTGTAGATTTGCTGAGTCAGTTCAGTTAAGCTTCTTAAATTCTCAAATTGACTCCAATCAACCAACTATTTCAGAACCAACTGATTATGGACTGAATCCTTGGAAACTGTGAGCCAGAATAAGTCTTTCTTCCTTTAAATCATATATGTCAGATAACTGTCCCAATGGCATGTAACTAGCAGTTCTGCTCTAACCATCAGGTTCAAGTACATTTGGTAAGAAGAAGGGCATCATAGGATAGAGAAGTCACTAGATTGAATTTTAACAATCAGACATGACCAATGCCATGGATTATCAATGATATATGTGGGGAGCCTTGAACTCTTGAATTATGTGTTTATTTGGCAACTAGATCAACATTATTACTATCTATGTCATTACTTACCCCTACTCTTCAAGCTATTTCTATTTCCTCAAATGCTGAGAAGGCCAAGCCATAGGTCATGAAATTAGTTTGTCAACATATTTGGATTTCTTTCCCCCCACCAACTCTGCTCTAAGCACTGAATAGAGCATCAGAGAATTGAGGAGTAAGTTGGTACATGCTTACTAGATATTATATCTCTTTCCTATTTACTTTCTTCAGGTATAAAATGAATGTATAGGAGCAGTTGTTCCCGCAGGACTTTTTCTACTGAACCTATAGCTAGCCTTTTGAAAATCTTAAGAATCTAGGAGAGATTTTCAGTTTTGCAAATGATTATCCCATAAGCATCTCTAAAATATTTTACTGAGAGACTTTTTAGTTGTTTTATGTAAGAAAAACAGTTGCCAAAGTGTTACACACATTTGCTGGGATTTTTTTGTATATAGGTATCAATATAGCCAGTTCATATGTACTTTAGGAATAAGCAGTAATATCCCTTGTGAGTATAACTTTTTCAGTTTTATTTCCACAGAGAACACAAAGACAGTCTTTCTATTCTGCAATTACTGTAGGTGGCAAGCTATCAATAAAATCTCATACTTTCCCCAGTGGTTATGTAATCCTAATAATTAAATCTACACATCTGCTAAATAACAGCAGATTCAAAGTCTAGCAATTTACATGGAAGAAAACAGATGTCATTCTGGTATAATCTCTTCACTTTCACCATGAGTGCTGTGAACATTGCACACCCTGCAGTGATTAATCTATCAAAATACTCTACTCCATTTACTCCATTTTATTATATCCTGTGTCACAGGAGATGAAGCAGCTGTTTCTGGATAAAAAGCAAAGAACTGGCACCAAACAAAGCATTCTCTGAATAGGTGCAGCAAACTGATGGTCCCAAATTATTAGGAAAGAGAGATTAAATGTTTACAATGGGTTGATTTCAGAAACTCCAGTGGAATGACTGTTTCAGTCAAGAGCAAAAGTGGAGAATGATCTGAAGCACAATGAATAGGTGCATTTTCCCTTCACAGAGAAGTGCTTTGCAATACAATTTCCTGCTGCTGAATTGAAAACTCAAGTTCCTATCCTTTGTTAAATACAGCAATTTGAGCAAGTTTAAAGAGTTCTTTAAATAGATATTAAATAACACTCCACCTTAATGGGGGAAAATACATTGGAGATAATCCCAAATTCTGGAAATATATGCTGAGAAGTTTACTAAGAAAATAAGTAGGGTTTATTATTTTGGAGACACTTATTTGGTTATGAAAAGTGCTATCAAAGGGGCCATTGCAAATGTGCTGAGTTAACAAATGGATTTTTATTTATGCAAAAATATAAAAAGGAAGATTTATGTATATATTTAATACATTCTTAGAAGGAAAAATGTATTTAGTAGATGAGCAACTAAAACATAGGTGTGCATAAGAAGCCCCTGTTGTGCTAAAACCTAGCAATTTTGATTCAGTGAATCTGGGGGTAAAGTTGAGAAATCTGAATTTTAAGATGATTGCTGATTAGTTCTAAATCATCCAGTTGCCCTTGGATGATTATGAGAAATGTTATCTGAGTAATAGTTCAGGTAAGTATTTATTGGCTCTATTTATCATGTTATAAAGTATGAAAAAAATGAGTTCTGTTTTTTTATTTTTTAAAATTTTTTATATTAAAGCCAGTAAAACAAAACATACCAAAACAGAACAAAGCAGATCAGAACAAAACAATAAAAGTGACACAGGATTTTAAAACAAGACAGCAGGAGGTCAACAGTGGCTACCATAATATCACTTGTTTTCTTCAAAATAGTTGTCCATATCTTCACACACAGTGAATTAAAACAAAACAAAATAATATAAAACTGATCAAAACAGAGTAATGAAGGTATTTCAAGGCTTCAAAACCAGACAATAGGAAAATCAATAATGGCTATACTAATGTCTCTTGTTCTATTCAAAACAGCTGTCCATACCTTCAAATATATTGAAATTAAATAATACAAAATAGATTAAAACCAATCTAAACAAAGAATAAAAGCATTACTGGACTTCACAACATGTTGATAGGAAATCAGCAATGGCTACCATGTCTCTTTTTCTTCAAAGTAGCTGTTCATATCATCACACAAAGTAAAACCAATTCTCATAAACTCTTTAGGAGAAGTTCTAGACATGTATAAGCCTCTACATGTACATCTATCTTTTCTGTATTAGAGGAAAAACAAAACAAAGCAAAACAAAGCAAATCACTAGAAAAACAAGAAAGAAAAAAGACAAATAAATAACAATAGCAAAGAGCCCAAAACAATGACAATATAGGCCCTCAAAACAAGGTGGTATAAATATAACTAAGATTGTTATTTTGCATAGTAATCTTAAAAAGACTTCCTCAGATTACCAGATGAAAACATGCAAAATTGATGCAATCCTATGAATATTAACTGTTTCGTTCCAAGAATTAATAGAATTTGTAGCACAATCATCTTAGCTATCTTAATTGTGTGTATACAAATTTATATATTTTTCTTTCTCCTTCCTTTTCTTTCTCTTTTATCCTGAGTTATTTTTTCCTCTTTGAGCAGATTTTTACCCTTTTACTATATTTATTGACCATTTTATATCTTATTTACTCTTACAGTTTCTTATACTAGGGAGACAATACAGTATTTATACATGTGAGTTTGATTTATTTCACTTATGAGTAAGGTCTCAAGTTACATCACATGGCCTCAACGTGATCCTTCTTCATAGCTGAATAGTACTCCATTGTATAAAAGTACTACAATTTTTTTATCCATTCCTTGATTGATGGACATTTAGGTTGTTTCTAAGATTTGGCTATTACAAATTGTGATGCTATAAATATGGGTGCACATATATCACTGTGATATGATGTTTTCACTTTTTCTGAGAATATGCCCAGAAGTGGAATAGCTGGGTCAAATGGGACTTCCAATCCCAGCTTTTTGAGGAATCTCCAGGCTGGCCTCCACAGTGGTTGCACCAGTCTGCACTTCCACCAACAGTGCAAAAGAGTTCCTTTTTCCCTGCAGCCTATCCAACATTTGTTGTTGGTAGTTTTCTTTATCCTGGACATTCTTTCTGGAGTGAGATGGAATCTCAGTGTGGTTTTAAGTTGCATTTCTCTAATGGCCAATGATGATGAACATCTTTTCATGTATTTATTTGCCACTTGTATTTCTTCATCTGAGAACTGTGCAATCATCTCAGATGCCCATTTTTGGATTGGGTCTTTGATTTTCGGGGGTCTGATTTTTAAAAATTCTTTATATGTTCCACACAGAAGTCCTTTGTCTGAGGGACAGTTGACTAGAATTTTTTCCCAATTTGTGGGTTTTCTTTCTACTCTGTTGGAGATTTATTTTGATATGCAGACAGTTTTAATAAGATGAGACCCTAGTTATTGATTCTGGGACATATTTCCTTTGCAGTTTGATTTTTTTTTTTAATAGTGGGGATTGAACTCATGACCTCATGCTTTCCAGGCAGGCACTTATGCCACTGAGCTAAATCCTCAGCCCACAGTTGATTTTTATTCATGAATTCTCTGCCTATCCCTTTGACTCCAAGATTTCTACCTAATTTGTTTTTCAGCAGATTTAGTGTTTCTGCTTTAATATTTAGATCTCTGATCCATTTGGACTTCAGTTTAGTGCATGGTGATAGGGTTGGGTTTAGTTTTAGTTTTCAGTATATGAAAAGCCAGTTTTTCCAGCAGCACTTATTAAAAAGACTGTCTTTCTTCCAGTGAATGTGTTTGGCTCCTTTGTTAAAGATAAGGTGGCTGAATGTGTTTGTAGTTGTAGTTTTATTTTCTTTTTCTTTTTTTGTTTTTTGAAAAGTAGAATATATTTATTGAGAGAAAGATTCTGTCTGAAGAGAGACAGAAAGGGGTCCCTAGTAGGTTGCCCAGGACTCTGTTTTTCCAAGGATTTTTATAGAGTAACACCATGGGTTCAAGGTGGGGAAGAACTGGGAACTCACAAGGCAGATGGGCATAAGGTGGGACATAACTATAGTTAGCCAATAAGATCAACAGTTCAGGTAAAATTGATTACATTAGGGACAAATGAGAAAGCAAGTCATGTAGAAAGTGGGCATTCTTGGAGATGTGACCTTTACCCTAGAGGGATGGGACAGTGGTTCCAGGGTAAGAGGGAACTAATTAGAATACCAGTCTCCAGGATGTAGATGCGTTTGTTTGATCTTTTGTCTTGAGATCTGGCCCACAGCAAGTGGTGTGTGTGTCTCCTCCAAGGTCATCAAACATCTGGTCCTCTGTGCCAGATTCTTTGAGGGCCTAGCCCTGTCTGACTGCCTATAATATTTCTAACTAGCTCAGCTGCCTGTAACATTCCCCCCTCTGAAGAAGTAACCTGAACTGCCATGAGGGGAAAGGGGGAGAAGACTGATCTAACTTCTTCAGGTTGATCAGGGTTGTAGAATTTGAATGGCAGTCAGAGGTACTTCCACAGAGATCCTGTCTAGAGGCCCTCGATAGACACTAGGCATTTTCATCTTGGGTATGTGTACAGCTTTAAGTCTGGATGAGACAAAGCCAAAGAAACAGTTAAGTGTGTGTGGGCCAAAGAGTAAAATCAATAAGACAATTATGAGTATAGTTAACAAAGATTTCCACTAAGAGGAACTAGATCTTGGATAGCTATTGAGATATTAGCAGAAGAATCAGGAATGTATACACAGCATTTAGTTTTTACAGTTGCACAAGTGTTCCCCTGTGCTGTTGCTAGAACATCTAATGCCATCTGATTTTGAAGGACAGTCTGTAATAAAAGGTAGTTGTATCTTCTAATCTATTCCATTGATCTTCAGGTCTGTTTTTATTCTAGTACCACACTGGTTTTACAATAGTAGCTTTATAGTATAACTTCAAGTCAAGGATTGTGATGCCTCCTGCCTTGCCTTTGTTGCCCAGAATTGCCTTTGCTATTCTAGGTCTTTTCTGGTTCCAGATGAGTTTTTAGGAGTGATTTCTCTAGATCTGCTAGGTATGCTAGTGGTATTTTGATTGGAATTGCATAAAATGTTTTTAACAATTTAGGGAGAATGGCCATTTTCACAATGTTCATTCTTTCTATCCATCAACAAAGAATGGCTTTCCATTTTCTGAGATCATCTTCAATTTCCTTTTTCAGAGTATTGCAATTTTCACTGGATAGATCTTTTACTTCCTTTGTCACATTGATTCCTAAGTATTTTAGATGCTATTGGCTTCTCTTATATGTCTCTCACTGAATTTGCTGTTTGTATATAAGAATGCTATTGATTTTTGAGTGTTGACTTTGTATCCAGGTACATTACTGAATTTAGTTATTATACCTAGAAGTCTTTCAATGGAGTTTTGGGGGTCTTCTATGTAGAGTATCATATCATCTGCAACTAATGATGATTTAACTTCTTTTCCTATCCTTATTCCTTTTATTTCTCTCTTTTGTCTAACTACTCTGGCTAATATTTCCAGCACTATATTGAGTAGGAGTGGTGATAATGGATATCCTTGTCTTGTTACTGAATTTAGAGTAAAAGCTTTCAATTTTTGGCCATTTATTATGATACTGGCTGTTGGTTTGTTATAGATGGTTTTATCATATTAAGGAAAAAGACCATCTATTCTGATTTTCTGTTGGGTTCTTATGAATGAATGTTGGACCTTTTTGTATCCATTGAGATGATCATGTGATTCTTGTCTTTGACTTTATTGATATTGTGAATTACATTTATTGATTTGCATATGTTGAACCATCCCTGCATTCCTGGGATGAATTCCACTTGATTATGGTGCATAATCTTCTTGATGATTTGCTGCATTCTGTTTGCCAGTGTTTTATTGAGAATTTTTGCATCTATATTCATTAGGGGCATTGTCCTATAGTTCTCTTTTTTGGTTGGGTTTTTCTCTGGTTTTTGCTTTAGGGTAATACTTGGAATGAGTTAGGGAGAATTGCTTCCCTTTCAGTTTCATTGTAGAGTTTGATGTTACGTCTTCCTTGAATTTCTTGTAGAATTCAGCAGTGAACCCATCAGAACCTGGGCTATTTTCAATTTTATTAATTGAATTTAGGTTATTCAACAGTTTTACATCTTTTAGATCCAGCTTTGGTAATTCATACATTTCTAGGAATCTGTCCATTTCTTCTGTGTTATCAAAACTATGAGAGTGGAGGTTTTGAAAGTAGGTATTGATGATCTTCTGTATTTCATATGGTCCTAGTGATTCTGCCTTTTTCATTCCTTATTGCATAAATTTGAGTTTTTTCTTTCCTTTTTAAAATAAAGTTGGCTAGTGGCTTAACAATTTTATTTATTTTTTCAAAGAACCAACTCTTTGATTTGTTAATTCTTTGTATTATTTTCCTAGTCTCTATTGCATTAATTTCTGCTCTTATCTTTATTGTTTCCTCCCTTCTTTCAGCTTTGGGTTTGACTTGCTCTTCTTTTTCTAGATGTTTGAGGTATAGCATCAGGTTGTTGATTTGTGTTCATTCTGTTTTCCTGATGGGGGAATTCACCACAGTATATTTTCCTCTGAGGACTGCTTTCACTTCTTCCCACAGGTTCTGGTAAGTTGTATTTGTATTTTCTTTTTCTTATATATATTGTTTAACTTCCTCTGTGACCCACAGATTGCTCAGGAGTGTATTATTCAATTTCCATGTGTTTGTGGGGTTTTCAGTATCTTTTGTCATTAATTTCTAGTTTCATGGTGCTATGATCTGATAACATGAATGGGATAATTTTGATCCTTGTGCATTTACTTAAGCATATTCTATGGGCTAGTATATAGTCTATTTTAGACAATAAATCATGTGATGTTGAGAAGAATGTATATTCTAATGTTGCTGGGTGGAACGCTTTGTACATGTCCAGTAAGTCCATTTGTTCACAGGTGTGATTCAGTTCTATTATTTCTTTGCCAATTTTCTGCATGGTTGATCTGTTTCTTTGTTTCAACGGGGTGTTAAGGTCTCCCATTATAATTATGTTATTGTTTATTTGAGTTTTCATTTCTATTGATATTTGTTTTATATAGCTGGGTGCTCTCAAATTTGGCATATAAATAATTAAGATTGTTATATGTTCTTCTTCAAGCTTTCCCCTAACTTGTATGTAGTGACCTTCTTTATCTCTTTTGATCATTCTTGGTTTGAAGTTCACATTGTCTGCAAACAGAATAGCCACCCCTGCTTTTTTGAGGGTTCCTGTTGCATGAAGTATTGTTTTACAACCTTTGACTTTTAGTCAATGAATTTCCTTTTGGGTTAGATGGGTTTCTTGTAGACAGCATATGGTTGGGTGTTGTTTCTTGATCCATTCTGCTAGTCCATTTCTTTTAATTGGTGGATTGAGACCACTGGCATTAATGGTTATAACTGATATGTATTGGTTTATTTTTGTCATGTTATCTTTCTGCTGTTCATTTCTTACATTTCCCCCCTGTTTAATTGTTTGTCTTGCTTAGTGGTTTTTTTCCTATTGGTGTTCTTTAAGTCACAATTATTTTTATGTATATCTAGAATATCTTTCAGTATTCTTTGCAGGACTGGTTTGATGGTTTTGAAGTTCTTCAGCTGTTCTTTCTAGTGGAAGTATCTTATTTCTTCATCAATTTTGAAGGACAGGTTTGCAGCATACATCAGTCTGGGTTGGACGTCATTTTCCTTTAGGACCTGAAATACTTCACTTCATTCTCTTTTGCCTTCATTATTTGTGTTGAGAAGTGTGTTGTGACTCTGATAGGCTTTCCTTTATGGATGACTGTCTCTTCTCTCTAATAGCTTTTAATATTCTGTTCTTATATTGAATTTCTGGGATGTTGATTATTATATGCCTGGATGTAGTTCTATTTTGGTTACAGCTATTTGGAGTTCTATTATGCTTCACTTATCTATATATGCATTTACTATATTATGTTTGGGAAATTTTTAGCTATTACTTCTGTAAATAGCCTCTTGATATCATTTGTTTTTTTACCTTCTTTTTCATTTACATCCATCAATCTCATGTTGTTTTTCTTTGCACATCTTGCAGCTGTTGAATGGTTATTTCCTGATTCCTTGTTATTTTAATTTTTTTTATTTAAAGAGAAAAAACCGAAAAAAAGGTAGAAATATTACAGAATTTCAAAAAAAAGGATAAACAGTAAGAGATCACTGGTTGATAAATTACATATTGTCCTTTTAGAAATAGTTGTTCAAGTTACAAAATTAGAGCACACAAAGTAGACATTCAAGCAGTGAGACTGGAAACAGATCTGTTCAACAATCCAACAAGAACTTAGAAGTATGGTTATCAAACCCTACACACTTAAATATCCATGCAGTTATGTCTTTTATAGCACTTCCTATTTCTTGTTATTTTAAAAAGGTCTTTCCTGTTCAGTAGCTGCAAGCTTGTCTTTGAGGTCTGAAAGTCTATCTTCACTTTCATTGAGGCAGTTTTGCCAACTTTCAATAGAATTTTTGATTTCATGTATAACTCTTTGAATCTGTTTCACACATTCTGTTTGTTTCTTATATTGCTCATTCACAGTTTCCATCTTTTTGCAGTGTTCCTCAATTTTTTTAAACTATGTCTTCTTTAGAAGTGTTCAGCATTTCTTTTATTATACATATAATTTCTTCTTTTACCTGGGGGATTATTTCTGATCTGAGTTCCTTTACAACTCCCTGGAGTTGTTTCTTTACTTTAGTTACTCTTATTTTGGGAGTTTCAGGTGTACAGCTTACATTTTCTTCTATGTCTATGTCTCCTAGGTTTGTTTGGGATGGGCTGGAGGTTTGAGATTGCATTTTGCTCTTTTGTTGTGTCATTTTCCTGTATTCCCCTGGGGTAGGTGAATGCAAGGTCTCAGTTGTTTCCTGGGTTGAGAATATCTGTCCATACTACAGGGAGTTGAGTGGAAGTCATTAGTCAGGACTTACCACATCCCTAATGGCACATAGAGGCTCCTCAAATACGGGGCATACATATAGTGGGCCTTGAGCTCACCCCACATTGTATTCTGATGTTCCCTGGGTGCTGGAGGTTGCTGGGTGGGAATCTACTAGGCTCTGAGTGGTGTCCCAAGGCTGAACAGCTAGATGAAGTATGCTATGCAGACCTTCAGCTCATGCTGCATGCACTCCAATGTTCCACAGCTCCTTGTGGTCACTGGGTGGGGCCCTATCAGGCTCCAGGTGACATACTGAGGTTGCACAGCTAGATGGGGTTCACTGTGCAGGCTTTTGGCTCGTGACATAGAACACGGGTGGCTCTCTGGGCACTCAGAGTTGTTGAACAGGGCCTAACCAGTCCCCAAGGGACCTACCCAAAGGTCCTCCAGTGATTGAGGATGCTGGGTGGGACCCTACCAGGTTTTACCAAGACTGCAAAACTGGATGGAGATCACTGCACAGGCTTTCAGTTCATGACACAGAGCACAGGCAGCTTCCCTTCTAGCACTCTGTCTTTGGATACAGATTATTACATTTAGGTCCATTTTTTTTTGCCAGTGTTTTCTTTTTGGGCTATATGTGTACTTTCTTAACCTCAGTTTTCTCATCTGCAAAATGGGTACACTTGTGCTTATAAGGTTATTTTGAAAATTTATGATTATTTACTACTGGAAATTTATGATTATTTACTATTCTCTGTATTTGTTAGCATCAATTTTTTCCTCTTGTTTTTTCTTAATCTTACCCATGTCAAGAAGTTTCTTTTACTAAACCATTTAAACTACCTTGTAACAACAAATGCCTTCTATATTGTTGAATCCAATGATCCAGGCTTAAGTCTTCATCTTGTTTGTTTTCAGAATTTATTTTCTCATGAATTTTTCTTCAAAATTTCTTTATGTATACTTAAGAAACAAATTTCACCCCTACACCCCACTCATGTCATGTACTGTTTCCTCTTAGTCTTTTTTGTTGGTTCTGTTGGAATGTGCCAGGATTTAGTCTTTATCTACATTCACTTTCTGGTTTCAGATGCCATATGTGATAGGTATGTATGTCTTCAGTATAGGTTTTTTTCCAAATTTACTAGAATCATAAAACAGACTTATCCACTTGACATTTCTACTTGAATATTTATCTTAAATTAGAATGGCCAAAATTAAATAGGTGTTATTTCCTCCACTTCACTAAACCTGCTCTGCTTATATATGACCTTCTTCATATCAGCTGACAACCACATCCTCCCAGTGTTTTAAAACAAAAACCTTGGAGTCATGCTTGCTTGACTTTATATTATAGTCTGATTGTACTCAATCAGAATATCCTTATGACACTTCCATTTCTCACCACCAGCACCGCTATCATTTTGATGTGCATCACCAGTGAGTGACCCATCTCCTTTAGCTGAGCCCCACCTCTAAAAGCATAGTCAGCTGTGAAAATTAATAGATTAATTCACAAATAAGTCTAACACTCCCATGATCCAATCACCTGTCCAAGTGTCTCTTAATCCAGTAATATTTTCAGTAAAGATTAACCAGCATACTTTTTGACCATCTACTTAAAACTATAATTACAACCCTCTCCTTGAAGTGCCTTTCTTCCTCCCCATTATATTGTTACATGTAGTATATCTTATGTTTCATACTAGATAAAACAATACATATTTCTGTTTTCAGTTGATTGTAAGTTCTATGATGACAGGGATTTCTTTTCTTTTTTGTTTATTTCTGCATCTCTAGCACCTAAAACATGGTAGTTGTTCAGCAAATATTTGTCGAATGAAAGAAAGAATAAATATCATGAATTCTATTAATATAATTAATTAAGACATTAATTATGGAAATAGAAGACACCTTCAAAAGTAAAAAGTACAAAAATAATTTCATTTGATGTTTAATAATATACTTCTTTCTTTGAACTGATTATCATAAATGATACTTTGTAAAAGCTTACAACATGCTGTGTCCTATGAGCTTTGCTTATGGTACTTTGTTTAATATTTACGAATGACCATGAAGAAATTATTGTGATAATTATTATCCCAATTTTGCAGATGAAAAAAGTAGTGAATAGAGAAGTCAAGTACTTTGATAATGATTACACAGCCTATCAAGTTTCAGAGATTGGATTAAAGAGTAGGAAGCCTTTTCCAGACTCTGCTATGATAATGTTCTGAGTGAAAAAAACTATACAGAGTCATATAATCACATAGTGATAGCTTGTGTTCAAAACACTGGTTGTTTGATGACTACAAATTTCCTTCAACAGATGTGTATCAGATGCAGTCAGCTTTTGACTCACTTTTTGGATAGTTCTCATTGCTCTAAGACTTTGCTTTGTAAACTGCTAAGAATTCTAATATGCACATTTTTGACTGCTAGAGGCTAATCAAGTGTATGACCTAGCTGAAACATTTTTATTCATATATGTTATAGGCCTAATGGGTGTTTCCACCTTGGTCCTTTTTTTTTTCTTCTGTAGAAATAACAGCTTGGTCTCAAATATGCTTTCAAGGAGATCCAGATGGTGAATAATAATTTTAATAGATACATTGTTCTACTTTAAAAAGATATCAGGTTGGTCATTAATGAAAATCAGGAAATTCCTTTACTGCAGTGAAGTACTATTCAAAGACCATTTATAAATTGTGAAAATATTACTTTTTCAATTAAAATTAAATATGATTATGAGTGAGAGAATGGTGCATCAGCTTATAATTAGAGGAACTTGAATACACATAAAGGTGAGAGGAAACATGCAGATGATCAAAGCAGTTATCATTTCTTCTAGCAGGAGCCTCGGGAACCCAGTCTGAGGAGTCAGTGCTAAATGACTGCTATTATATTTTAAGGGAGTTTGCTTGGGTTATTTTTAATCTTTTGACTTATGATAGAGGCAGGTTATCGAATAGAGACCCAGTGTATTACTGAGTTCAAATTCTGATTGAGGTCATCAGCAATTAAGGGAGGACTCATAAATAATATTCCCTACATTCTGGGGTGAGATTGGGATTTCAAAAGACCATTAATAATGGTTATTCTTTACTATTCTCAACAGTTAAATAGAAGCAAGGTTAAACTCTCCTAATTAATACAGAAAAAAAGAAAGTTCATGTACTGACTTTCTCATAAGCTGGAGAAAATTACCAGAAAACTATGGCTAAAGTATTACAAACAGTAAATAATTTACTATGAAAATTATACACATATTTTTGTATCCAACTTGAAATGGACCTTAGAATTTAGAAATTTATTTTGAAAGTTGAAGCCATTTTTTGGAAGCTTGTAACTGTCCTATGAGGTATAACATATGATATCTTTGGCTCTTTATATTGATGTTTTACTATGTGTAAATATTTTTTAGACAATTATTTTTCTTTAGACAGACTATTCAGTGTTTTCTGTAAAATGGAGGTCTTATTGAACCCCAGCACATGAATTCATAGATAAAGCTGTAACATAATGAGGTAGCTATACTTCTCTACAGTGAATAGTGTTGTTCCCCACTTGACATTCATCCTCCTTTTCCTCTTTTCTAACAGAATCTTTGTTCAGGTGTCCACCTCAGTTTTCTAGCCCATGGAAAACTGACCCTACTGGAGGTGAGTTTACTACTGATTAACTATTTAACATATATACTTTCTTTGAAGACTACCATTGAATCAGGTATTGATAGATGATTTATTTTGACCAGATTATAAAAAAGGACATACATTCTATGAGTATGGGAAAGGTCCTTCTTTCTCTTGTTAAATATATACAAGCAAGTAAGAAGTTCTAATGCCAGAGATAGCTCACTTGAAGACATGAGAGATCACTTCACAGATGAAGCTAACATGAAATATTTTTGTGTAGACTGAAGGAAAGAACTCCAGTCCTTGATAGCATAATTAAATCATCTGATTGAATGCACAAAGAGCTCTCAGATCTCTAAGTTTCCATTCATAGTAGACAGTTAATATCTTAGTTGTTTCAGCTTGTTTGAGGTTATATCTCATGCTATTTTTATACCTTGTCTTAGCTTGGGCTGCTATATATAATAGAGTAGGTTTTTTTGATCCAGGCATATATTTATTATAGTTCCAGAGGTTGGGAGGTCCAGGAACAAAGTGTTAGAAGATTTAGTTTTTGAAGAGAGACACTCTTTCTGTCCTGTGCTTGGTTATTTCTTGTTGTATTTTCACATATCAGGGAAATAATGTTCTGGTTTTGCTAATATATGGGCATTAATAACATCCATATTGCTCTCTCTCATGGCCTCATTTAACTCTAATGATCTCCTAAATGTCTCTTGTTCTATTAGCATCATAATAGGAGTTAAGGCTCCAACATACAAATTTTGGAGAGATGAAAATATCCAGTCTATAGCATAATTTTTGGATCCCCTCAAAATTCATGTCCTTGCATGGCAAATATATTAACCCCAACAGTCCACAAGCCTTCACTTGTTTCAGCATTATGTCTAAAGTCTAAAGTTCAAAGTCTCACTTAATTATAATATAAATCAGATATGAATGGGACTTCAGGCACTATTCATCCCAAAGGAAAATTCCTCTGTAGCTGGAATCCTTGAAACCATACATATACTTTTAAAGTGAAATGGGGAATGTCTGTAATTCCAGATTCTAGGAGGTAAGTTCAAGTGTTGCCTGGAAATTTAGAGAAATATTGTCTTCAAAGAACAACAACAACAACAACAACAAAATTCCAAAGACTGAGTGGCAAATAATGGACATATTTTCTACCAGAATGGAGGATTCTGGTGAGGTTTCTCTTCTTGGCTTGCACTTCCTAGCTTTCATTTGGCCACTTTCTTACTATGCATTCCCATGGTCTTTACTTGTTCTATGTAAGTGGATACCTATCTCTATATCATGTGGATATTTATGGAAGAGGAGAAGAGAGAGGAGAGAGAAGAGACAGAAAAATGAGACATTTTGTTTCTATTTTTATAAAGAGATCAATCTGCTCATGGAAGATCTATCTTTGTGATGAAATTTAATTATCTATCAACAACTCCACTTCCTATCATATTTGGAACTAAAGATTTAACATATGATTTTTGGGGACACACATTTTCAGTCCTTAACAGAAGACCTATAATTCAATTTGAGACTTTAAACTTCATAATCAGAGATGTCATGCAAACTCAGTTATCTTGCTGGAATGCCCTTGGCCCCACACATTAGTAGATTGTATTAAACTGACTTAAGGAAGAGTTATTCCTGGGTGTGGGAATAAAACAAAAATAGATACTGGAGGAAGATCAGTTTTTGCTTTCATGGAATGGGGAATCTGCATGGGGAAGTGAGATGAAGGAAACACTTGGGAAAGAGGTAAAAAGCTGGGAGCAGAAGTCATGTCTTTATGGGTTTACCTTTTGCATTATTGAGAATAAAATGACAGAACTTTGTACAGGAGATTTGTGCAGGAGACATTTCCAGATAATGAGCAGCAACAGATGAGTAGGTGCACAGGGCAGAGCTAAGAGAAGCTGTTCTTCAGGAGGAGCTGTTTGATGAATAGCTTGAGAAAGTTAGCAAAAGCTTTACTTTTCTGAATATTTTACAGGGAACTGACCTTTGAAATAGGGCTGGAGAGTGGGAATGGATATTGATGTTGTGTTATAGTTACATCTAAGCTAGATTTGTTAGGGCTTCCTCTCATTTTTATTCCTGAAAGGCTACATGGAATAAATTCTTTTTTTGACATGTTATCTTTCTGCTGTTGATTTTTTACCTTTTCACTCTGTTTAATTGTTTGCCTTGTTTAGTGGTTTTTTCCTATGTCTGTCTAGAATGTCTCAGTATTCTTTGCAAGGTTGGTTTGGTGGTCATGAAGTTCTTCAGCTGTTCTTTGTCATGGAAGTATCTTATTTCTCCATCCATTTTGAAGGACAGTTTTGCAGTGTACATCAGTCTGGTTTGGAAGTCATTTTCCTTTAGATCTAAAATATTTCACTCCATGCTCTTCTTGACTTCACTGTTTGTGTTGAGAAGTCTGCTGTGATTCTGATACCTTTTCCTTTATAGGTCATCTGCCTCTTCTAACAGCTTTTAATATTCTGTTCTTATGCTGGATATCTGGGATGTTGATTATTATATGTCTGGGTGTAGTTTTATTTTGGTTGTGGCTATTTGGAGTTTTATATGCTTCACTGATCTGCATGTCAGTTTCCATTCTCATGTTTGGGAAATTTTCAGCTATTGCTTCTGTAAATAGCCTCTTGATATCATTTGTGTTGTCACCTTCTTTTTCATTTATACATATCAATCTTAGGTTGTTTTTCTTTGCATCATATTGCAGCTGTTGAATTATTTCCTGATTCCTTGTTATTTTTAAAAGATCTTTCCTTTCCTGTTCACTAGCTGCAATCTTGTTAAAGTCTATCTTCACTTTCATTGAGGCGGTTTTGCCAACTTTTAATGGGATATTTGATTTCCTGTATATCTGTTTGAATCTGTTTCATGCATTCTGTTTGTTTCTTATATTGTTTGTTCAAGGTTTCCATATTTTTGCATTGTTCCTCTAATTTTTAACTGTGTGTTCTTTAGATGTGTTCAGCATTTCTTTCATTATCTTTATCATTTCTTCTTTTAACTGGGAGATTATTTCTGATCTGAGTTTTTTAATAGCTTCTTGAAGTTGTTTCTTTACTTCAGTTGCTATCATTTCAGGAGTTTCAGGTGTATGGCTTATGTTTTGTTCTATGTCCATGTCTCCTAGGCTTGCTTGGGATGGCTGGAGGTTTGAGATTGCATTTTGCTCTTTTGTTTTGTCATTTTCCTGTATTCCCCTGGGGTAGGTGAATTCAAAGTCTCAGTTGTTTCCTGGGTTGAGAATATCTGTCCATACTGCAGGGAATTTCCCCAGTTGAGTGGAGGTCCTTAGATAGACCTTACCAGATGGCTCCAGCCATGTGGGGTTGCCGGGCGGTGCCTTACCAGTCTCAGAGCAAAGCACCAAAGCTTCCCCATGGGCTGGAGAGCACTGAGGTACTTTCAGCTTGCCAGGCAGAAGGCGGATAGCTCAGCAATAGCTGGGTGGGGCTCGGATAGGCCCAGAGGGACCTCCAGGTGCATCCTCCAATGATGTGGGAGGAAGGTCGGGGACTTATGCAGGCAGCCTATGAGGGATAAATTCTATTGGCATTCACAATGTACCAGAGGTGCTGCAAATGTGTCACTGAACTTCGTGGAGTTGCCCACTGAAGCCCTCCTACGAGAGCAAATTTTGTCTGACCTTTGCTGAAGAAACCGTACCAAGTAAGAGGAATTTAGGGTTTTAGGGTCATACACTTTCTGTCACAACTGTTTAACTCTGCCTTTGTATCAGAAAGCAGCCATAAGCAACACAAAAACAAGAGCATATGGCTATGTTCCAACAAGATTTTATTTATGCACACTGAACTCTGAATTTCACATAATATGACATTCTTATTTTTGAACCATTTAACAATTTAAAATTATTTTTAGTCGTGAGCCACATAAAACAAAGTTGGCTAGACTGGGCTGGATGGGCCAGGCACTACTGACTTCTGCACTGCACAATAGCAGACAGTGGAGAGCAATGGGCCTCTCCACTGTGAAGATGAATGGATGCCAGTCTCTTAATACATGTTCAGCCTCTTCATCTTGGAAAGCAGGTTCACTTAACTACTGCATCTATAAAGTACCTTCTTCTCACAAAGACAAGAATTAATTTTTCTCTTTTCAGGCTGGTCTAGTAATAAGGAAATGATATTTTTCCTTTCAGCTTGGGTTTTTTATTTTGTCCTTTGTGAACAACAGACTGCCCCATTTCTATGCTGAGAAGCATTTGGCTCTTTCTCACCAGACCTGAAAGTTGGCTGAATCACAAGAACAGCCATGCTGGTTGTCAATGGACATTCTTTTCCATGCCAAAAGAAATGGTGCCAACTATGATTAAATTCTCTTGATTTCTGACCTCCTACTGATGGAGACAATGAGGGAGGGTTCTTGCCAGTTCTTTCCAACACATGTATAAACCTGATTTTTAGACGAGGTTGGGTGCATTCAGTGTGGAGTGGCCATAGACTGTAAAACTAAGTTTTAAAATAGCACTGTATTGTACATATTGTTTCTCTTTAAGAAAATAAGTATTTGATTACATAGCTAACATTTTCACATATCTCCTATAATGCTATTTTAAATACCCATGCTTTACTTTATCATAAATCATAACATAATTTGATCAAATTCTTTATTTTTGGTTTTGAAATAGTAGCTAATTTTTAAAACTATAAAAATGGCACAATGAAATTTCTGTTAGATAAATTTTTGTGCAAGTTCATGACTGCTTTAGAATGAGCTCCCCAAAACAAAATTGCTGGAATAAGCATATATTGAAGGCTTTTGATAAGTGTCACAAAAATACACTCTGGAGTTACTTCAATGAATTTATAGTCCCATCACCAATACATAAAATATCAATTTCACTGTACTCTTGATACTAAAATTTAATTTAGCAAAACACATGATTTTAAATAAACTTAATTTTACATTATACGTTCTATTTATATAGAGTGCATTGCTATCTTTCTCAATATTGTGTATATTTTATGCCTGAGGGACACTTTTCTTGATTGTTTCTTCTCAGTTTCTAGAAGACATCTTGGGATGGAGTAAATATTTAATGAATAGAGTTTGGATTAAAAAATAAGACAGAAAAACAGATAGTATTGCCAATATGTAGCCATATGCTTCATATACTCTCCTTCACTTTCCAGGCAGGTTGCTTTGATAATCTGATTAAATTTATGGTACTTGATTTTTAAACACTATGCTCACCAATGTAGTTTTTCTAAATGTGTTTTCAAATGTATAAGAGAAAGCAGAATGATTGTAGTATACAGGATCTTTACCTCTATTTTGATCCTTACAGCAAACCCATTTTTACAACATTTATAGCAATTTTTGTCTGTTCCAAATCAGTTATGTACTGCAGTGGATCAAGGATAGGTATCTCTTATTTGGGATGTGTGTAGATGCAAAAACTTAGAAACATTTTTACTTTGGAGATAGTTACAAAGGTTGGAGAACAAAAAAAATAAGTAGTTTTGGACAAGGCATAAATGGAAATCCCCTTGTTGGCAATTGCATGCAATTAGGATGTTGCTATTGTAATAATAGAGGCTGTGCTTTCTAGTGAAGAAATGTCTGCAAGGGCAAGTTTCTCTTTAGATTGATACCCTACTGCTTCATGATTGTCTCAGTTGATTTACAGACACTGTAGTGCTGAGTAAAATAATTGTCTATTTACCCAGGCAAAGTAATTTCTGACTTCAAAGTCACTTGCAGTTTATAGAAGAAAGAAGTTTCCTTCTCAGGTGAGAGCTATGGAAAAGTATAACACATTCTCTATGCAGAAAAACTACAGTAGATCCTTCTCTATTTTGAGTTCTATAAATTTAAAATGTTAGGTCACTTAGAGATGCATCATAAACTTTTTCACTGATGTACTGCAAACATCTTGGCTAATGTCTGGCACACAGTAAAAGTTCAATAAATATTTATTGACTGAAGGATTCTTTTATTTTTCTTTTATAATCAACCAATCAATACATATTTTCTGAGTACTTACAAAAACTTGATGTTTTAGAGTTGAACAATCTTTGTTTTAAATAAGCTTGTCATTTAACAAGATACAAAAACACTACCCTTAAAAGTCTACACATGAAATGATATAAATAACTTAACAACTACAAATAACTATCTTTTGAATCAGGTGACTGTAGTAGGCTTCAATTCCCACTGAAGAAGCCCCTTAAAAATAAAAGGTAAAAATTCTGTGATAATGAGTATCTGGGATGCCACTTTCTAGTTTTCTTCTTCCCCATCCTCTGCTTCTTACCAATTTGACTGATTGTATTGTGACTTTCTCTAGATTAAAATCTTTTAGCAGCTCTCTTTTCTGATAGGATCAGATTCAGATTCTATGGGATGGCTGCACTTGGTCAATGAGGGTCCCTAAGATTTTGACATCTCTCACTGAGAGACAGTTCCTGTATCTCCTCCCTTCAAATCAAAGCAAGATCCATGATAGCTTTGAATAATAGATACCATAGAAGTGATGTTGTGCCACTTTATAGGCTACAACTCGATGAGATTGACAGTTTCTGTCTCTTGAAGCATCCATTTTTTGAAACAGAGCTTCCAGATAAGCTATCCTCCTGCAGACAGTATATAGAGGAACACTGAAAAACTCAGAGAGGAAGAGCATGAAAGTCAAGCTCAGATTTCTGGGCTTCCCCACCATGCCACCAGATATGCACTTGCTGAGCTTTGGCCATTTGGTAACACAGATTGTGAAATGACTTTTTTTTTTTTAAAAAAAGACAAGTGGTTGTTTATATAGAAACAGACAGACCTAGTCATAGTTTAACAAGCTTCTCTTATTTTAACAGTAGATTCCATCATCATTTTTCTCTCCTTAAAAAATAGATTTCATTAATTTTTGAGCAGTTTTTGGTTTATCAGAAAAATGGAGTAAAAAATACAGAGAGGCTCCAAAAATGGATAAAGGATAAAGTGTCCTTTATCCTACCCTGATTTCCTCTATTTTTAACATCTTGTCTTAGTATGGTACATTTTTTATCATTGATGAGCCATATTGATATATTATTCATTTAATTCTGTAGTTTGCAATAGGATTCACCCATTGTGTTATATGCTCTATGGGTTTGACAACTATGTAATGACATGTATCTGCCAATATACTGTCATGCAGGGCATTTTTTTCACTGTTCTACAAATCATTGTGATTCTCCCTCCTCCTCTACCCCAGACTGGCACCAGTTTTTGTTTTTGAAGTAAAGAACCTTATACCAGTAGTAAGCAGCAACTTGTTGAAGGTAAAATACTCCTTTTGAGATTCCCAAATTACTTTTTGGTCCCAATTCTCTTGCTCCAATTAGGAAATTATACTGGGCTTTTTGATCACTTTGCTCAAATGATGGCTAATTATACTCCTTATATTTGTGCACTGACATTTGGTTAACAGAGTTTCACATATGTAATTGCTTGGGATTATTACAATACTATAAAATGTACATTATTATCATATCCATCTGTGTTAGACAGATTTCTTATCTAGGATTCAAGATCCAAGTCTCTCAATTTATTTATTTATTTATTTATTTATTTATTTATTTTTTACTTAAAGAGAAAAAAAAACAGGAAAAAGGTAGAAGTATTACAGAATTTCAAGAAAAGAAGATAAACAGCAAGAAATCACTAGTTGATAAATTACATATTGCTCTTTTAGAAATAGTTACTCAAGTTACAGAATTAAAGCACACAAAGTGGACACTCAAGCAGTGAGAGTGCAAACAGATCTGTTCAACAATCCAACAAGAACCTAGAAATATGGTCATCAATCCCACACATCTAAACATACATGCAGCTATATCTTTTATAGTGCTTCCTATTTCCTCTTTTTTTTTTACAATAGCAATTATATATTTTTAAACTTTTATTTAAAGAGAAGAAAAAAAAAGCAAAACAGAAAAAGGGTAGCAACAATACAGAATTCTAAAAGAAAGAAAGAAAAAGGAGAATGAGAAAAAGCCCCACTAAGAAATCAGTAATTTATAAATTACTTACTGTCATTCTGGATGTAGTTGTTTAAGTTACAAAGTTAAAGGGTAAATAGTAAATATTCAAACAGTCAGACTACAAACAGTTCTGCTCAAAGATCCAACAAAGATTCAGCAATATGGTCATCTATTTTACACACTCAAACATACATGCAGTTATATCCCTTAGAGCACTTTCTTTTCCTCTTTTTTACAATAGCAATTACACATTTTGGTTTTATTACACTTGTAGTTCTTATTTACTTTTTACACTAGAGACACAATGTGATATTTATAAATATGATTCTTATTTATTTCACTAATGAGGATAGTCTCCAGTTGTCTCCATTTGCCTATGAAGGCCTCAAGGTCATCCTTTTTATGGCTGAGTAATATTCCATTGTATAAAAATGCCACATCTTTTTCATCCACTCTGCAGTTGATGGGCATCTTGGTTGTTTCCAGGATTTAGCTATCACAAATAGTGCAGGTATGAACATGGGTGCACATATATCACTGTGATATGAACTTTTCAGTTCTTTGGGGAAAATATCCCCAAAGGAGGGGGATAGCTGGATTAAATGGGGCTTCTAATCCTAGTCTTCTGAGAATTTTCCATATGGATTTCCATAATGGTTGCCCCAGTCTACATTCCCACCAACAGTGGAGCAGTGTTCCTTTTCCCCTGCTGCCTTGCCAACATTTGTTATCAGTTGATTTCTTGATGGCAGCTATTCTTTCTGGAGTAAGGTGAAATCTCAATGCTGCTTTAATTTGCATTTCTCAAATGACCAGTGATGGTAAACATTTCTTCATGTATTTATTTGCCATTTGTATATCTTTCTCTGAGAACTGTGTGTTCATCTCAGATGCCCATTTTTGGAGAGGGTCTTTGAATTTGGGGGGCTTGATGTTTTTCAATTCTTTATATATTCTGGACACAAGTCCTTTGTCTGAGGGGTTGCTGGTTAAAATTTTTTCCCACTCTGTTGGTTTTCTTTT
>PVLA01005059.1:0-115728 GCA_004027455.1 Hydrochoerus hydrochaeris | reverse complement strand
GTTCAATAATGTAAGATCCCATTTGTTGATTCTTTGTGTTTTGTTCATGAATTCTCTGCCTACCCCTATGTCTCCAAGACTTCTACCTACCTTGTCTTCCAGTAGATTTAGTGTTTCTGTTTTAATATTGAGGTCTTTGATCCATTTAGACTTTAGTTTTGTGCATGGTGATATGCATGGATCTAGTTTCAGTCTTTGGCATGCAGAGAGCCAATTTTTCCAACACCATTTATTAAAGAGACTATCCTTCTTCTAGTGGACATATTTAGCCCCTTTGTCAAATGTCAGCTGGCTGAGTGTCTTTGTAGTTGTGCTTGCATGTTCTAATCTGTTCCATTGATCCTCAGGTCTATTTCTTTGCCAGTACCAAGCTGATTTTATCATTGTGGCTTTATAGTACTGTTTCAAGTCAGGAATTGAGATGCCTCCTGCCTTGCTTTTGTTGCCTAGAATTGCCTTTGCTATTCTAGGTTTCTTCTGTTTCCAAATGAATTTTAGAGTGTTTTCTCTAGATCTGTGAGGTATGTCAATGGTATTTTGATTGGGATTGTGTTAAATCTGTATAACAGTTTTGGGAGTATGGCCATTTTCACAATGTTGGTTCTTCCCAACCAAGAGCAAGGAATGTCCTTCTGTTTTCTAATATCCTCTTCAATCTCCTTTTTCAGCATAGTATAATTTTCAGCATATAGGTCTTTTACATTTTAAGTTAGGTTGATTCCTAAGTATTTCATTTTTTTAGATGTTATTGTAAAGGGTGATATTTCCATAATTTCTCTCTCAGTGAGTTCTTTGTTTGTGTACAGGAATGCTATTGATTTTTGAGCATTGACTTTGTATCCAGCTACACTACTGAACTTGTTTATTACCTCTAGCAGTCTTTTAATGGAGATTTTTGGGTCTTCTATATAGAGTATCATGTCATCTGCAAATAGTGATAATTTAACTTCTTCCTTTCCTATCTTTACTCCTTTTATTTCTCTCTCTTGTCTGATTGCCCTGACTAGTGTTTCCAGAACTATATTGAAAAGGAGTGGTGATAGTGGACATCCTTGTCTTGTTCCTGATTTCAAAGTGAAAGCTTTCAGTTTTTGTCCATTTAGTATAATGTTGGCTGTTGGTTTGTCATAGATGGCCTTTATAAGGTTGAGGTAGACACCATGTATTCTGAGTTTCTGAAGGGTTTTTATCATGAACATGTGTTGGACTTTGTTGAAAGTTTTTTCTGCATCTATTGAGATGACCATGTGGTTTTTGTTTTTGGCTCTGTTGATGTGGTGTATTACATTTATTGATTTGCATATGTTAAACCATCCCTGCATTCCTGGAATGAACCTCCACTTGGTCATGATGTATAATCTTCTTGATGATTTGCTGCATTCTATTTGCCAGTATTTTGTTGAGAATCTTTGCATCAATGTTCATTAGTGAGACTGGCCTATAGTTCCCTTTTTTGGTTGGATCTTTCTCTGGTTTTGGTATCAGAGTAATACTTGCCTCCAGGAATGATTTAGGGAGGATTGCTTTTTTCTCAATTTCATTGAAGAGTTGAAGAAGTACTGGCATCAAATCTTCCCTAAATTTCTTGTAGAATTCAGCTGTGAATCCATCAGGACCTGGACTTTTCTTTGTTAGTAAGGTTTTAATTACATTTTCAATTTCACTAGCTGATATTGGGTTGTTCAAAATTGCTATATCTTCTTAGTTGAGCTTTGGTAGTTCATATATTTCTAGAAATCCATACATTTCCTCTGTGTCTTCCACTCTATGTGAGTAGAGATGTTCAAAGTATTCATGATCTTTTGAATTTCCATGGGATCTGTAGTAAGTTCTCCCTTTTCAGTTCTTATTGCATGAATTTGGGTTTTTTCTTTCTTTCTCTTGATAAGGTTAGCTAGGGGTTTGTCCACTTTGTTGATTCTCTCAAAAAACCAGCTTTTTGATTCATTAATTCTTTGTATTGTTTTTTTATTTTTAATTGCATTGATTTCTGCTCTAATGTTTACAATTTCCTCTTTTCTATGAGCTTTGGGTTTAGCTTGCTCTTTTTTTTTTCTAGAAGCTTGAGATGGAGCATTAGGTTGTTTATTTGTGCTCATTCTGTTTTCTTGATATGACAGTTTATTGCTATATTTCCCTCTTAAAACTGCATTCACTGCATCCCCCAGATTACAGTATGTTGTTTCTATATTTTCATTAAATTGTAGGTATTGTTTTATTTCTTCTTTAATTTCATCTGTAGCCCACTGGTTGTTCAAAAGTCTGTTACTTAATTTCCATATATTTATGCAGGTTTTACAATTTCTTTTGCCATTAACTTCCAATTTCAGTACACTATGATCAGATATTATGCATGGTATGATTTCAATACCTTTGCATTTACTTATGAATGTTTTATGGGATAATATATGGTCTATTTTGGAGAATGTTCCATATGCAGCTGAGAAGAATGTGTATTCTGATGTGGTTGGGTGGAACACTTTGTAAATGTCTACTAAATCCAATTGCTCACAGGTATGATTCAGTTCTGTTATTTATTTGATGACTTTTTTTCTACTTGATCTATCTCTTTGTGATAATGCGCTGTTAAGATCTCCTGTTATAATTGTGTTCTTGTGTATTTGGTTTTTCATGTCCATTAGTATATGTCTTATATAGTTGGGTGCTCCTGTATTTGGCACATATATATTTATAATCATTATTTCTTCCTGTTGAATTTTACCACTAACAAATATGTAGTGACCTTCTCTATCTCTTTTAATCATTTTAGGTTTAAAGTTCATGTTGTCTGCAAATAGAAAGCTACCCCTGCTTTTTTCTGGGTTCCTGTTGCATGGAATACTGTTTTCCATCCTTTGACTTTTAACCTATGAGTTTCCTTTTGGGTCAGATGTGTTTGTTGTATACAGCATATTGTGGGGTCCTGTTTGTTGATCCATTCTGTCAATCTATTTCTTTTTATAGGTGAATTGAGGCCATTTATATTTATGGATAGCACTGATATGTACTGTCTCAACTTTGCTATGTTATATTCCAGTTGTGTCTTTCTGTGTTTCCTCTTATTTAATTGCTTATCCTACCTGGTGGTTTCTTTCTGTTTTTGTTTTGGGGATTGTGGTCCTTTTTATCTCTGTGTAGTATGTCTTTCAGTCCTCTTTCTAGGGTTGGTTTGGTGGACATGAATTTCTTCAGTTGTTCTTTGTCATGGAAGTATCTTGTTTCTCCATTAAATTTGAATGAAAGTTTTTCTGGGTACATCAGTCTGGGTTGAAGGTTGCTTTCTTTCAGGGCTTGAAATACCTCACTCCAAGCTCTTCTTGACTTGAGGGTTTGTGCTGAAAAGTCTGCCGTGATTCTAATGGGCTTTCCTTGATAGGTGACTTGTGTCTTTTCTCTTACAGCTTTTAATATTCTGTTTTTATGCTGTACACCTGAGATCTTAATTATTATGTGTCTGGGTGTGGATTTATGTTGATTGTGACTGTTTGGTGTTCTATATGCCTCACTTATCTGCAGATCAGATTCTTTCCCCATGTTTGGGAAATTTTCTGCTATTATTTCTGTAAATACTTTATGTATGTCATTTGCCTGGACTCCTGAATCTTCGCTAATGCCCTTTATTCTTATACTGTTGCTCTTGGCATCATCATGAAGCTTCTGGATTGTCATTTCATGCTGCTTTGTTATTTTTAAAAGTTCTATCCTTTCCTGATCACTAACTGTGATCCTGTCCTCAAGGTCTGAAATCCTATCCTCAGCTTCCTTTAGGCGGTTTTGCATGCTTTCAATAGAATTTTTTGTTTCTTGGATGTCTCTTTAAGTTTGTTTCATGAATTCTGCTTGTTTACTATATTGTTCATTCAAAGTTTCAATCAGTTTCCCATGCTCATATACTTTTTTCTCTAGTTCTTCTTTAGCTGCATTCAACAACTGCTTTACTAAAGTTGTTATTTCTATCTTTACATGGGAGAGTACTTCTAATTTGATTTCCTCTATAGCCTGATGCAGTTTTTTTATTGCACTGGTATCTTTTTAGGGATTCCCGGTGTGTTACTTTTGGGGTCCTCTATTTCAATGTCTCCTATACTTGCTTCTGATG
This sequence comes from Hydrochoerus hydrochaeris, assembly GCA_004027455.1. Classification (NCBI taxonomy): domain Eukaryota; kingdom Metazoa; phylum Chordata; class Mammalia; order Rodentia; family Hydrochaeridae; genus Hydrochoerus; species Hydrochoerus hydrochaeris. Next base: position 111,629 of record PVLA01005059.1, on the reverse strand, counting down.
AACTGTATTTTTGATACTGCATTTTTGTTTTTTGTTTTGCCATTTTCACTGTGCTTGGTGTTTTCTATGTGTAGGAGGGGATAACAAACACTCTTTTCAGACACACCAAATTGTTACAGTTAGTTGTAGGGGGTTTTACTACTGGCCCTATTTATCCCCTGTACAGCTCTATTTTAGGGGCATACTCACCACATTGGTAAAGTCAATCTGGCGTAGTCCAAAGTTCACCACCTGGGAGCAAAGTTCCAAATTTTCTCACACTACCTGGATATCTCTGCAATCTTCTGATGTTCCCGGTGGCAGAGTGGACCCACGGGGGAGCTTCGGGGCAGCCTTACCCTGAGGCGGGCTTCTGCTGAGTTCCCGGTGGCAGGGCAGGCCCTAGGTGGAGGTTAAGGGCCCAAGACTCTCAATTTAAAGGAGAGGTTTAATTTGACCCACAGTTTCAGAGGATTCAGTCTGTGGTAAGCAGGCTGTAAGGCAGAAAAATCATGGCAGAATGCTGTGGAGGAGCAAAATTGCTTAATTCATGGTGGCCAGGAAGCAGAGCAGAGGGGCAGTGCCAGAGAGGAAAAGATGAGGAACCAGATAGATATACAACTCAAGGTTATGCATTCATGACTCAAAAAGAAACTCCCAAAAGTGTGCATTACTAATCCTGAAAGACTCCCAAACCAATCAATTTAACAATTAAGCTTAACAGTCACATTACCTTTTAGATAAATGAACTAAAGTATAAATAGAGTAAGAAGTCACTAAACCATTGAACTAGTAATATCCTTCTGACTCAGGGTTCTAAGGAATGCATTTCTCTATCAACTCTTTTTCATAAAAAGGAAGAATGTTGTTGTTAAGTGCCACTTACCTAAATCACAAATCAATTGTGATATCCTAATTAATGTACTTTGAAACAAAGTTGTAGAGGCCTTCTCATTAATTATCATGTTTTAGTTTCTTTTCCATCACTATAATGATCTGCTTGAGGCAGCCTAACCTTATAAAGAGGTTTATTTAGCTCACTCTGGAAAGCTGGAGAGTGTGAAACCTATCTTGATTCATTTCTGGCGAGGCACTTCTCCGTGACACATCTCTAAGGAGTAAGTGATTCCATGTGAATATGGAAGCAGAAAACAAGGTGGGGGACAGAATCAGGCTTTTAAATCATTTTGAGAGAAGTCAAGGGTCATATAAGAGCCATCTTAAATTTTCAGGACTGTCTCCCTTGCCCTAAAGGATCTCTCATTTGGTACCATCTTTTCAAGATATTATCATGTCCCAGTATCCTGTATCATCAAGAATTTGACAGATTTACCCTGGGGAACAAACCACATCCAAATCATGGCATATTCATAGAAAATTATATACTACAAAGTTACAGCAAATCTCATCCATTGAAACTATCATGGGACAGAGATCTTTTTTTTATAAAAAGTGAAAATTTCAAAGATTGTTTAAACAAAGTTAATAAAACAATGAGCTCCACTCACCACTCTGTCTTTTAAGAAACCTTTTTCATTCTGAGGAGAATAGTTTTGTTTCTCTTAAGGAACTATTTTTGGAATTTACACTATTGATTTTTAGTTATAAAATACAGCTAAGAAACATCTCATAAAATAACTTTTATCGATGTAGATAAACCATGGAGTTTTGCCTCCTATGTCTATGCTCAGAAGCAAAGATATTTTAGAACTGTTCAGAAGAATTTACAGGCCACCTGTCTTCAGCAACTCCAGCTAGCAGTATTCCATCCTGGCAAAATAAGCTGGGTGATCACAGAAGCTCCTCACGCTACACCCACTTGTGTTTTCTTGAGGATGGCTCAGGTAGAAGATGAAACTGCTTTGTTCCAGCACTGTATTATAAAATCTTTACTGAAGGAAACTCAAAATGCCATTTAGGTCTGTAGCTTCAGAAATGTGGAATGAAATTTATTTATTTTTTTACTAGTGTAAAATGACTAAAAGTTGTAGATGTGACATTAAAGTGAGTTTACTCAAACATGTAGAACTCATTATTTAGGTTCACTCTGCTGTAATTTTCAGTGATGTCTGCCTCTTAATTCGCAATCACTTTAGCTCAGGGATGGAGTTTTATTAATCTCAGATCTAGTTTCACAGATCCAGCATGAGGAGTTTATGGTGTAACCACTTTCTGAGTCTGCAACAGAGTAATCAAGAAACACATGTTGAATGGATATATTTTGTTTTGTTTTGTTTCATTTTTTCTTTGTTATTTTGAGACAGGGTCTTGCTATGTAGCCAGGTTGGCCTCGAACTTGCAACAATTGTCCTGCCTTGATCTCCTGGGTAATCAGAGAAACACTGATGAGGGATATGCAGGGTTCTGTGGGGTCAGAGAGAAGCCCTTAGCAGGGGTGTGTGTGTGTCCTTAAGGAAGTGATATCTGAGATGAGCTGTGAATGGTAAAGAAGCCTTAGGCAGGTGCAGGAGGTAAACAGGTGTCATTCTGGCAGGGACAGTGCAGACACAGCAGTGCTGTGACAGTGACAGGGAGCCTCTGTCTCTGCACTTACTTTGCCCCCTATTCCCCTTTTGTTGTCTCTATTAAACCATCAGGTGCTTTGTATGTATTTTTTATCTCAAACCTTTTACAATCTTCCTTAGAGTGTTGCTTTTATAATAATTCATGTGTTTTAATTCTTATTTCTTTTGTATGATATTCTCTACATCATAGAGTTTAGATTTTAACAATGACCTTCTATGTCCTTTACTTTTATGGCTTGTGATCCATCAATTCTGTTGACCTTTATCTTTTATTTCCCCTATTTTTGTCTTATTATCTAAAAACTCTTACCATTTCATCTTTGTTTGAATTTATGTGCTCATTCTTTTTATGTTTTTCTCCTTCACTACTATCACTCTCACACCTTTAATCTTTTGAAATTCTCCTTTAAAAATGTTGTTTCTCCTCCTTTCTTGCTCTCTTTTTGTCCTCTTTGCTTTCACAATGGCAGCAAGGAGTGATAGCAGCAAGGACAGGACTGGCCTAATGTAACCAGGGGCCAGCACACTGTACCCCTGCTGTCCTCATCCTTCCCAGGCGCCCCTCTCGCCATCACTTTCCTCCACCTTTGCCACTCATTCTTGCCCTTCAGTAAATACAAGACTGGAGCCCCAGGTCCACTCTTGGTCCATCTGCTGATTACTGCACTTGAAGTGGTCATTTTGCATGAACTGAAATGTTCATGACTACTCTTCAGTCTGATACCTCTAAATGCAATGTTTTCTGTCACCCAGTCAACAATAAAATTCTCACCTACCGTGTGCCGTACTCCTTGAAAGTGTTAAAACATGAAGCCAGATCTCGCTGGGGTGTGTGTTCTAAGGCTTTGGAATTCACGTGGAGGAGGATGCTCAGAGAAGAACGCAGACATGTCCTACTGAGTTCCAGGATGGCGGCATTGTCCGTCCTCAGTTCTGGGTGTCCTCAGTTGATCCGTTGATAAGTGTGCTGTTCATGGTGTGTGCTACTCGTGGGGTGTCAACCAGAAAGAGGAATGGACTCAAAGAGAAACAATAAACCCTATTTACATGGATTTTACCTGCTACACTTCTCCTAGATTTTTAATTTTTTGCTTTTCTTAATGGTATTTGATTCATAAAAAGTAATTTTCCTGGATTCTTTAACTCTTCTGAGTTTCTGCATTGAAACTCGATCAAGTTCAAACTGTTACCTGTTTGTGCATGGGAAGTTCTCCAAGTGTGGTCTAAAGAGGTGACCTATGCTTGTGTACTTAAATAAATTCATATATATAAATCATTCAGTGTTATGACATACCTTACACCTGTACACAAATTCAATTCAATGAAAACATCAAATTTCTAGTGGTTTTTAAAAATACTATCTGTATTACTTTCTTGTGGCTGTTGTAACAATTTTTCACAAATAAGCAGATTTAGTTTATTTAATCTCTCACAATTTGTGAGACTAGAAGTCCAAAACAACACCTCCCTACTCAGCTCAGCCAACATGTCATTCTCTGTGTGTCTGTCTGAAACTTTCCTCTGTTTCTCGTAAGGTCACCAGTCACCATGCTTGTGGCCCACCTTGAGTGAAAGATGACATCATCTTAGGATCCTTTCCTCAAGGACAACTGCAAAAACCTTTTTCCAAATGAGACCACTTTCACAGGTTTTGGTGATTATTATTGGACATATATTCTGTGGGTCAGAATTCACTCCATTAAGATGCTAGTTGTATCTTTTTTCTTTGCTGATGTTACTAAGCATGGGTGAATAAATGCTACATGGGACATGCCTTCAAAAATATGTAGTATCACTAGTCTAGATAAAGCTTTTTTTTTTATAAGGAATGAAAATCCAAGACACCTGGTTTAATTTTTTTAAAAAATTTATCTTAACCAAACAAGAGACCATTTGCTGGATAACTAAGGACAGGAAAATACCACTGGGCTGAAGCGTGCTGGAAGTGGGTAGGAAGTGAGCAACACGCATGCCTCCCCCCTTTCTCCAGGACTGACCCTGCCGCTCTTTTTATCTGTGTGGCAGCTACATTCCCTTGGCTCTTCTTTGCTGATTATTTGAAGTTTTGGAACCAGGTAACTTCTCGCACTTGGTTTGACTTGCCTGCATGGTCTTCCAGCTTTTCTTACAACCATCAGCTGTAGTATCTGTTTCTTCTGTGTCTGAACATTCTTTACAGGATTGACAGTCCCATGTATTTTCATATAAACTAAACTTGCTCAGACTCTAGATGAGCAGTCAAATTAGATACGGCACAACCAGCAAATAGCTGGGGACATCAGGACAGGCTAGGGTCATGATGTGAGTAGGACACTCAGCAAGGAAATTAGGTAGAGTTATGTGCTCCGAGAAGGTGATCAACAAGGTGAATAATCAGTGCAGTTTCTGCTTTAAAAAGGATATTAAAACTGGGCATGGGTGGTGCATGCCTGTAATCCCAGCACTTGGAGACTGAGGCAGGAAAAATCACCGCAGGTTTGAGGCCAGCATGGGCTACAAAAGTTCATAGCAAGTCTGAACTACAGAGTGAGATCCTGTCTAAAAAAAAATAGATATCAAGTTAGACCAAAAAAAAAAAAAAACAAACTTGAAAAATACAAATGAGCATAAAGTAGAAATTTAAAATTACTAGTTTCATTTTTATTGATAAATGCTGCTCGTCTCAATCGTGCTTCATTTTTGCTATATTTTCATTTTAAATATTTTATCATGAAATATACTTAACTCAGTATATGTCATATGTAATTAGAATTTGAATAATTTAAAAAATACCTGTATATCTAACACCTTGCTTATGAGTTAGAACATTGTTAGGTACAAGCAAGAAGCCCTGGGATACTATTGCATAGTAAAGTGAGTATAGATAAAAATTATGTACTGTGAATTTTGAACAGCTGGAAGAAAGGATTTTGAAACTTTTAAAAACATAGAGTTCTTATGTGTTTGGGGAGATATATGTGTTTAACCTGATTTAAATGTTAAGTGTTGCATACAAGTATACCATCAACACAGACAACTTATGTTTTGTTCCACAGTTAAAAATTAAAAAAATTTAAGAACAGAATAGAATGTTAGCAATATTTGTGAAGGTTTTGTTTTACATTTATCCCATTTGCTCATTTCAACTGTCAGAGACAAATTTATTAATGTTGATGAGTATCACTGTAGCTTATTGTTATTCGGAGCTATTAAAAGAAAAAAACCTCTTAGATTTAAAATTTGGTAGCAGCAGTTTGAACAAGTAGTATACGACCAAAACAAAAACAAATTAAACAAACTCAAATTCTCAATGTAGCAGCGTGCAAAATCAAAGCAGGTTTAGAAGACTCCAGACAATAATGTGATCTGACAGAATTTTTAGAAAGAAGTAGTACCGGATAGAGACAGTTTCCTTGGTAACAGCATAGGTTGTAACAGAGCCACTTGCAATTACCTACAGCTGCTGTTGTAGTTAAACTCCACATTGGTTTGGCCTGTTGATGCTTGCTGCAGAAGCCTCATTTTAATCAATGCCCTACCACAAATTTAACGCTGCTATATCATATTGTATTTCTTTTATATAATGCATTTACTTGTCTACTCTCTTGCTTATAGTCAATTAAATTTTCCCATTATTTGGCCATTATAAATAATGCTGGTAGAAATACTCTACTATATATTTCCTACTCCTGTTTAAAGTTCTTACGCACATGCTCTGGGTTCATGCACACTTAAAACTAAACAAAACTTCAGTTAGACAGTAATTGTCCTTACTTGCTATGCAGTGATACTTTATTTTGTTCTATTGTATTTTAGGCATATATTTTTTAAAAGAATAATTTTAAACCCATGACATCTGTGCTTTTCATAGTTTAGCACTTACTAGAATCATCTGGAGGGCTTGTTTAGCCACAAATTGCTGGAGCTTACTCTGAAGTTTCTTTTCTGAGAGCTCGTCAGTCAGGTTCCCAGATCTGCAAGGTAGGTGCTGTTGATTTGTGATGCTCACCCAGGGAAACGGCTGAACTAGATGGAGATTTGGAGAAATTATCAATTAACTTAAAATCTTCAAGGTATACTCTTTATAATGAATTTGTGGGGTCATATGTAGACACATACCGACACTTAACAGATGGTCATTTTTCCAGCTAAGTGCACCTATTTACTTTCCCATCAGCACAATATAAGAATTTTAATTGCTTCAAATCCTTTACCATATTTGCTATTGTTAACTCTAATTTTTGGCAATTGATGAGTATGAATTGCTATCACATATCTCATGTTTCCCTGATTATTAATGATAGTGAATACATTTTCTGATATTGACTAGTTGCTCATGTTTGCTCTTATGTGAAGTGTTTTTTAATGGTTTCATTCATTTTTACACTGGGTTATCTCCCATTGATTAGTACTTATATTTTAAATTTTAATCTTTATGAGTTGTATGTATTATAAATATCTTATGATAGCTTGGGAGTTCATTTTTATCTTATTGTGTTCTCAAGAACATAAATTCTTAATTTTAAGATAGTTATTTTATGGCTAATACTTTTTTGATGTTTAAGAATCCATGCCTACACCAAATTTATAGAGATGCTCTGTATTATATTCTAAAAGTTGTAAATTTGTAAACTGCAGAATTTAGAGAGGTGTGTCAGGGTGTCCAAACCAGCCCCCTGAGGGGAAAGAAGTGGGATCCAACACATACTGATATCTGTGGAGTTGCACTTGAAAGCCCTGAATCTGCAAATTCTCCTTAACCCTGATGGCCCAGTAGAGTAGCCCACTCAGCTCTTTGGAAGGTAGACCTTGAACCCACAATTTTCTAACATTTTTCTCTTTTTATTAATTACTTTCCCCCCTCCATACCACTGTACGTTGGATGCCATAAACCCTAAATTTGTTTCAGCTGTTAGCTTAGAAATTTTAATGTGCTTATGTTAAAGTGTCTAAATATTTTTACCTTCTCAAAAGAACTTAGAACACTTTAATTTACCTGCACTTTCCAAATGTAGAATTTAAAAGTATATATATATTTAAATCTATCTATCTATCTATCTATACCCACTATCAATGAGCAATTAATATTTACTCATGATTTTATTATCTTTGTTTACCATTCCTTTCTGGGATTATTTTCTTCCTTTTAAAGTGCAAATTTTAAGTTTCTTTAGGAAGGTTCTGTTGGTAATAAACACTTAGCTTTGTCTAAAAATATTTGTTCTTGTTTTTGAACCATGTATTTGTTGATACTTAATTTTGTGTATGCGTGCTACACACCCACACTAATTTTTAAATTCTGGATTTTTACTTGGCATAACAATGTGGTATGAACATTATATAAACTCCCAAATAATCTAAAGTGATTTAGTGGCTGTTTAATATTCTTTTTATTGGTAAAGATAATTCATTTAAGTCATCTCCAAATTATTTATTATGTAGGCCCTTCCCAACTTTTTCATATTGTAGCAAACATCCTGGCACATAAATCTTTGCTCTTATTTTTGAGTATTTCTTTAGGGAATATTACTGAAAGAGGAATTTCTAGGTCAGATTATATAAATTTCACTTAATTTTATTCCTCTGGAATTTTACTGACATCAGAGTAAAGCCCATGGATGATTAAAAAACATTACTAAAGGATTTACAGTGGGGAAGCATAGATTCCTGTTCTGCTTCTCTTTTCTGTGTCCTGCTACTCAGGAGGTTGAGGTAGGAGTTGTGAGTTTCAGACAAGCCTGGGCAACTTAGTGAAACCCTGTTACAAAATAAAACGGGCTGAGATGTAGGAGGTAGAGTGCTTGCCTACTATGCACAGGACTCTGGGTTGAATTCCTAGTACATAATAATGATAACATCTTTCTAAAGATGTATCTACAACCAAAACTGAAGCGTCTCACTATATTCTATGTTACGCTATTTGCTTGATTAAATCCTATTTAACTTTTAAACTCACAGTCAACCATGGTAATTCTAGCTTTTAATGCTATTTTTTTTTTTTGGTCTTTTTTGAGACAGGGTCTCTCTATGCAGTTCAGGCTGGCCTTGAGCTCACTTTGTAATCTAGGCTGGTCTTGAATTTGCAACAATCCTCCTACCCCAGCCTCCCGAGTGCTGGGATTATAGGCGTGAGCCACCACGCTGGGCTCAATGCTATTTTGAAATAGATGCTTTTTAGAACAGCTCTGTGTTCACACACACACACACACACACACAAATTAAAAATACAAATGTTTCCTGTACACTCCCTTCCTCCTACATGTATTGGTTTCCATATTACCAACATCCCCCAGCAGATTGATGCAGTTAATATAAATTGGTGAACTTAAACTGACATATCATTTTCAACTAAAGACCACAGTTTATTAGAGTTTAGGTTTCATCAAGCTGTGAGTCTGGACAAATGTGTACTGACATATTTCTATTACAGTGTCATAGAAATTAATTTACTGTCCCAAAAATCCTCCTTGCACTGTCTATTCATCCATGTCTACCTCCTCTTTACCCCTGGACAGTGTGTAATCACTTGTATTTTTATTGTCTCTACTGTTTTGCCTTTCTCAGAAAGTCATACAGTTGGAATCATAACATTAATCTCTTTAGATTAGCTTCTTTAACGTTATGATACATATTTAATTTTTTTTCTAGTCTTTTCATGACTTGATAGTCCATTTCTTTTTAGTGCCTGAGTAAAAAAGTCCTTTATTTGAATGTATCACAATTTAATTATCTGTTCACCTGCTGAAGGACATTTTGCTGCTTCCAAATTTCCGCAGGTATGAATAAAGCTGTTATGTACATCGCTGTGCAGTGTGTGAATGTAAGTTTGTAACTATTTAGGGTAGGAGAATAATTGCTGGATTTTATAAGAGAATGTTTACTTTTGTAAGAAACTGCTGAACTATTTTCCAAAGTGTGTCACTTTGTACCTCTAAGCAAAATGAAAGAGTGCCCTTGTTCTACAACCTCACCAGAACCTGATGTCATCAATATTTTGGATTTTGGCCATTTTAACAGGTATTTTCAGGATCTTACTATTTTAATTCACATTACCTTCATTACATATGGCATCTTTTTCATACCCTTACCTGCCATTTCTGTATCTTCTTTGTTGAGGTATCCATTAAGGTTGTTGGTCTATTTTGAAGCTCTGTTAGTATATATATATGTTAAAGATTGTAGCACCTAAGCACTGAATTGACTCCTTCACCCTCATAACCCTAATAACTTTCCTTCCTCTGACATTTGCTTTGTCTGAAATTAATGTAGCTACCTTTACTCTCTTTTGATTGGTGTTAGTATGATATAGCATTCTATATCCATTCAGTTTTAACTATATTTTGCTTTATATATAAAGTAGTATCTTGCTCCTAATGTCAAATTTAATCTTACAGTTTAATATGCTTTGACAATATATGCCTTTTAATTCATAAATTTAGCCCACTGACATTGACATTCTTAATACAGCATAGTGGTACTAACATCTACCTGCTGTGTTTGTTACTGTTTTCTATTGGCTGCCCTTCTTTGTTCCTATTTTAGTCTTCTACTCTTTTATGGTTTTAGATAATGTATTTTGTATAATTATATTCTATATCCTTTTTTAGTGTATCATATACCCTTTTTTTCCTTTAATTTTTTGGAGGGTTTTCTTAGAATTTGCAGTATGTATTTACTAGTTCAAGTCTACTTTCAAATGACATTACATTGCTTCATTCCTCCTGCTACTGCTTTGCATTTCTGCTGTCATTAACTTCACTTACAAATAAACATACAGAAGTGTGTGATATACATGTACATCAAATAAATTGTAACTATTATTATTTATCAGTCAAATCTACTAAGAATAAGACAGATGATGGTTTTTATTTTACCTTAATTTCATCATACTTTTTCTTTCTTTATATATATCTAGGTTTTTGCACTATATAATTTTTCTGGCTGTATATAACAGCTTTATTTGTAATACTATTATTATATATATCAAATACATTGTAACTATTATTATTTATCAGTCAGATCTACTAAGAATAAGACAAATGACAGTTTATATTTTACTTTCATTTCATCAATACTTTTTCTTTCTTTACATATATCTAAATTTTTGACCTATATACTTTTTTCTCTGAATATAAAATTGCTTTTAACATTTCTTGCCAGACAGATCTGGCAAAAAAAATGCCCTTTTTTGGAGAAAGTCATTTTTTCTCCTTTAGTTTTGAAGGATCATTTTTCAAAGCACAGAATTTTAGGTGGTTTTATTTTTCCTTTTAAGGCTCTGAATATTTGACTTGACTTTCTTTATGTGCATAGTTTCTGAGACGTCAGATGTAATTTTTCTTTTTTGCTTTTCTATGAGGTGATTTTTTCCCTCTAGCTTCTTTCAGCATTTTTTAAATTGCCAGTTGTCTTAGTTAATTTTCTCGTTGCTGGGACAAAATATTCAACACCCAAAGTTAAAGGGGGAAGGTTTTATTTAGCTCATAGTTTGTAAAGGTTTGAGTTTATAATTGGCTGGCTCCAAGGCAAGGTGGACATGGTAGATGGGCAACCTTTCATAGCTGTGGAAGATAGTGAAAGCAATACAAGAGAAAGGGGACTCTGTCCCTTTATTGTATACAGGCTACCCACTCTAGGGTGGGTATATTACACTCTTAATCCTAGCTAGAACTATGCCAAACCAATCAGTGGTTATTTAGTAATCATACAGTTTTAATCCCAGCATTACATACTCTAGATTCAGCCACCACTAAAAGAGCCCTATGACTGCATCAGTCTTTAGGGGGACATCTAGGCATTAACCATAACACTAGTATTCTGTAGTTTAAATATGACGTGTGTATTTTTTTTTTAGTGTTTTCTGAATTTTGTGAATCTATGATACTGTTTTTGATATTAATTTATGGAGAATTTTTCATTATTATGTCAAATATTTCTTCTGTATTTTTGCTTTGTTCTCCTTTTTGTATTACTGTTATATGTTTTTATCTTTTGTAACTGTCCCACAGTTCTTGAATATTCTCTTTTTTAATTTCTCCTGGTCTTTTTTGTCTACTTTTCAGTTTTCAAGATTTCCATTGAGATGTCCTCAAGCTCAGAATTCTTAGCCATGTTATCTTCTAACAAGCCCATCAGAGATATTCTTGATGTCATTGTTATCTTTGCTTTTTAGGTTTTGTACAGTCTCCATCTCTCCGTTTGTATTGCCCATCTGTTGTCTCATATTGTCTACATTATCCATGGTAGCTTTTCTCTGTTACTAATCCTTTTTGATTTTTTTCCTTGATATTCAGACATGATATACTGGGTTAAAGAAACTGCTGTGGAATAGGATCTTTATTCATGTAGTGGTAAGTATGGGGCAAGGCACTGTGATTAAACCTTAGTCCATTAAATGAGTGTCAATTTCACATTTTGTGTGCATGTGTGTGTGTGTGTGTGTGTATGTGTGTGTTGTATGCATTTTGAGGCACTTAGGATTGAATCCAGAGTATCACACATGCTAGGCAAGTACTATTATCACTGACTACATGCCCAGCCCAAATTTTCCATGTGTTTTATAATCCCATTTCTTTCTTTCTTTCTTTCTTTCTTTCTTTCTTTCTTTCTTTCTTTCTTTCTTTCTTTCTTTCTGTCTGTCTGTCTGTCTGTCTGTCTGTCTGTCTGTCTTTCTCTCTCTCTCTCTTTCTTCTTTCTTCTCTCTCTCTCTCTCTCTCTCTCTCTCTCTCTCCCTCCTTCCTTCTTTCTTTCGTACCTGGGATCAAACTCAGGACCCTGCGCTTGTGCTCCTGAGCTAAACCCCTGGCTCCTAGTGTTTTTTTTTCTTTTTTGTCCCATTTCTACTGCCAGATGCGATAGGTTGGCTGAGGTTAGGATGGGGAAGGTAGCTGGGTGTTTCCTTTCTTCTGGGTTAGAGGCTGATTAAAAATCTAGTGGTTAAATAGCTTCATTTAAGGGCAAAATTTAGGGAGAAGAGAGTCCTCTGGTGTGTTTCAGAATGGTTCCTTTCTCTTCCTTGCAGAAACATGGTGATTTTCACCCTCATGTTTACTGTGAAAATATCACAGAGCACAAGGAGGTGAAGTTACAAAAGTGACCCTTCCCTTCTTTCATCATGACTGGATCCCTCTGGGTATTTATTTCTCACCATTGTTCACATTGATTCATCAACTATAAGATTTTCTGGCCACAGCACTGGTTCCCTTGAAGATGGTCTGCTTTAGCATGTTATGATTCTTTGCTGGTTTGTCTACTTAATTTTGGGGCTGTGCTCTTTCCTATAACCTCATGTCTCTGGCAGAGCTAAGAAGAATTGTTGACTTTATTTCTTTGCAGGCCTGGCCAGAAACTGGCAGAGCTTGAAATACTGCCACCCCCACCCTCCTTGGCCAATATATCAGACTTGTTTTTGTCTTGGGGACTTTGTGCTTGCTATTACTTTGCTCGGAGAAATTTTCCTTTGACTTTACAGTACCAAGATTCTCATTATGAGTGTCATCTCAAATGTCACAGTATTTTTTCTTTGCATCATTTTAAAAGTATATTTCCCTCATCTTGCTGTCTAACAGCAGTCTATTTGATTTATTACCCTTGTTACTATCCAGAACTTTCTTACTTCATTATGCATTTGTTTACTTTATGTTGTCTTTCTTATTTATTGATGTATTCCCAGCACCAAGATCTTTGCCTCGTTAATGTTCAATAAATATTTATGGGCTTGTTGAGTGGATGAAGGACTTCTAGGTATGCTAGCTCACCTGAAAGAAATCAGGGTGGATGCTGAGAATCTCTCATGATGAGTAATGCACAGCTAGCTACACAGCGCTTGACAGGACTAGGTAGCATGATGGAAACCTGGAAGCACAGCCTGCCTCCTCTTTACCTGGGCATAGTGAGAGAGCTGGTCAAGAAAATGAGTGAAAACTAAACCAAAGGAAACAGTCAAAAAGGGCAAGTTTTGTTGAGTGTTCACCATGTCCCTGGCTTCTGCTTGAGTGCTTCCTGTGCAGAGCAAACTCCAGTCATCCTCACACCACCGGGTAAGGTAGGGACTATTGATTGACTCCATTCCATATATGAAAAGCCTTCCTTGAGAAGACTGAGTGATTTGCCAAGTGATAACAATTGTTAATTTAGATAGAACTAGGGATTAAGCTCAGGTAGGTTGTACTCCAGTTTTCAAATCTTAAGGATATTCTGAATTTAACTTATTGTGGGAAAACAAACAGAAATGGTAAGTTTGGGCTTACAGAGATCAAAGGCACCTGAATTCTGTCCTTAAAAAAAATCAGTTTTGTATCAGTTTATTTCCTGAGGCTTTGATTCCTGAGCTTTAAAATGTAAGTGGCAGATTTGGAAAAGAATAAAAATTGCTTTCTAGGTAGTTTATTAGTCAAAAATTAGTGTGCCAGGAAGTCTATATGGCTTACATCTTTTAAAAGGTCTACAAATCAGATCTGAGGTCTTATGGTGGAGGAGATGGCACCTGTCTTCCTCTTCCTTGGGGCATTTATTACCCCTGGCCTGGACATTCCAAACGCTGTTGCAATGGATTGGTACAGATTTCTTTCCTCAGATATACTTAGCTCCATGAGAGTAGAATGTTTAAGATTAGAGACTTCTCTAAAATTTTGTATACATAAAAGGCCATAAAAAAGGTGATTGTATTGGTTTCAGTTTTTTTTTTCCTGGAACAAAATGATTAACATACACATGTTAAAGAAGGAAATGGTTTCAGAATTTTCATTGGTTGGTTTCATGGTTCCATTGGTGTGGCTGTGGAAGAAGCATCACATGGTGAAGGAAGTAGTGCAGTAAAGCTGTTCCCTTTATAGTAGCCAGGAACCAAAGCACAGGAGAAGAGTACCGGCAAGAGAGACAGCCTCCAAAGGCGTGGCTCTGGTGACCACATTCTCCATGGGGCCCCACCACCATCGAGCTCGAATATCAGAAGAGTAATCCACTGATGATTATAAATTATATTTAATCACTTCTCTAAGAGTCTCTTAAACCAGTGTTGAATTGACAATTAAGATTAACTGGTACAGTAATAGCAAAGATTTTTACTACAGTAACTGCTCTGAGTACTCTCTATTATAAAGTGAAAAATTAGATCTTTAGATTAGATCCAGAGGGTTTTTTTTAAAGTTATATTTTCATATAGTTCTGTAGTTAAAATACTATGAATTTGAAAAATTGTGGGAGCTTAATTCTTATCATCCTTTGGTTTGCATAATTTCCCTCATTTTACATTTGACTTGTGATCCCTCTCACCTCTGACTCACGTTGAGGGGCCTCTGCTATGTAATGTGGGTTAATGAAGAGCCATCGGTTTTGACGATCTGATGTTCAAAACCAAACACTGAGATTTATGAATTTGTGTCTTTGGAATATATGCTCTAACTCTTAATTTTTTATGTATAAAATGGGATTAATGACAATTTTTATAGCTGAGTATATAAGACACATGGCAAGTAAATATGTTAATATATTTTACTTGCCTATTTTTCCCCTTGTGAGTTCAAAGCTGACCTGCACCCCCAAATTATTCTTATGTTACGAAGTCATGATAGAAGCTGTTAATTGTCCTTTGGCACCCATTTTCTCATGTTCTTTTTACTAATAGAACCCCCTGAGCTTTTCCCCAGTACTTTTCCACTGAGACAGACTTTAGTGTTCTCAGATTTGCTTACACTTACATGTTAGCTGTGGCAAAGTTCTAGGTCAATGATATAACAGTTGTGCCGATGTAAATATTTTCTCAGCCATGTTCTCAAATAAAAGCTGCTAAACTCTGCTTCGTTTTCTCTCCTCAGGCTAGAATACAGACATAGTGATAGTGACAAATCTTTGACCCTGTAAATTTGGAGATGACTTTGTGGATTTGGAGATGGAAGAGAAACAAGATAGAAAGAAGCTGGGTCACCGATGACACATGGTGAAAGATGTGTATCAATTAAGCTGTCAGATTAGAGTTTTATGTGAGGAAAATATATATTTTATTTAAAAATGGTTCTTCTCTTCAAGCAGTTCAGCCTAAACCACGTAAACTGATGGCATTTTAGGTCAAAATGTGCACAAAGTAGATAACAACCACTCAGGCCCTAAATTCTACAAGCACTACAGATTTAGGTAAAAGTCCAAATTCTAAGAAGGATTTTAAGTACATCTAATTTTAAGTATAAAAATCTATAATATAACCTGATATAATGTTCTATGGAAGATAGTGTAAGTCTCAACCCAGCATGGAAAATTGACATACGTATCTTTCGTGGACTATCACAGCATCCTGGGTCCCCATCCCATCTCATCTTCTCTGTAAGTATTATAAAATTATAACCTTTTATAGATAAATATAGGGCTATGAATATAAAGACTAAGACTCTTCATTGGAAAAGAAACCCTTTTGTGTGTGGGAGAATTGGTAAGCCAATAGATGTGCTCTGAGTTAGTTTCCTGAGGCTGTCACGGGGGAGAACAAGTTTCCTTCCTCCAGCTGCCTGTCATGACAGTGTCTGGAGACATTTTTGGCTTAAGCTGAGAGAGGAAATCATAGTATTTTATTGGTGGAGGTCAAAACATCTGTTGAGCAGCTTATATCCTATAACTCTCCACATAAATATCCAGCCTGAAGTGTCTGTAGCACTGAGGCTGAGAACTCTGAAATAAGGCCACCCCAGAAGACAGCAGGGAAAGATGTGGAAGAGGTTTAAAGTGAGCTGCTCAACTCCTAGGTAGAGACATGATCTCAAGTTCTGCATCTTTTAGTCTCGTAAAACAATACACCTTACTACTTCTCTCCCTTTTTCTTATTATATATATCAGTGTACATTTGGTTTCTACCACTTGAAAATCAGAAGTTTGATTATTTTTCTTGACCTAATACTTGGCAAATGATTTTTTCATCTTTAATTTTGTTTGCTTTAAGGACTTTCTGATCTAGGTGAACAATCAAGTCTGGCCCTCTGGAAAATACTTAATGAGTAGATATTTAGTCTGGTTTGTGGATGAATTTCCATGGATTATTTTAAGTATATGTCTGCTTACCAAGTACTAATCATTACTGTTGGCCTAGCAAGTAGGTTACTCACGAGTGATCATAGTCTGGGGGGCTGAGACTTAAATAATGTGATGGAAGTATTTGACACAAATAAGCTAGAAACTGAAAATTGCTGTATCTAAAATATAAAGAGACTGTTATGTCTTGAATTGTATCCTCACAAAAGACATTGAAGTCTTAACCCTTAATACTGGGAATGTTATTTTATTAAAAAAATACAAAAAACACGTTCTAAAGAACTAGAAGCTAAATGAGGTCATTAAAATGAGTTTTAAACTAATGTGACTTTCTTCTTAGATAAAGGGACAATTTATGCACAAAGCAAAGATCACTATAGAATGCTACTGGACCATTAGAATGTGGGGAGCAGATTCCCCCTTGACTCCCGTCCAAGGAACTTATCCTCATAACCCCTTCTGCTTGTACTTCTAGACTCCAGAACTGTGAGATAACTCCTGCATCTTAAGCTACCCTGTCATGATAGCCCTAGAAAATTGTACAGAGTTTTTAGGGAGAAATCATACTCTCTCACTGCTAAGAAAAAGGTTAGCATTAAGCTCCCCTAAGGATGGAGGGTTTAGTTAAGCTGAATGCTATATGAAGTTGAACCAGTCCTGGAGAACATTATATTTATTGTTTTAAAGAAAGATTTATCATAATTATACATTGCAGTTAGATATTTATAGTAATTATTTTTGAATATTTAGGTAGGTTTTTTAAGTTTTAATACATAAAATGTCATATTTTTCCCATGTAGTTCATTGCTGTTGAAATATGTTGGGTTTTATTAATTGAAAGTTTTGGTTATTAAATTAAAATAATTCAATAAAAGTTGCTAATTTAAACTTGATCATGTGTGCAACATTTAGAAAATTCATAAAATACACAGGACTAAAATTATCTTCAGTTTATTAGATTGGATAATTTGCTTCTTTTAGATTAAAAAAATCTTAAATCAGCTAGATAAAAACTGAAGTTCTGATTTTTTGCTTGATACATGTCGACTCCTCTTTCATTGTGGGTTAGTGGGTGTTTAAACTTAGGTTACTGTGCCATTTGCCAGTCTGTTGAATCTCAGCTCCATATTTACTCTTCATAACTTTCTCTACAATCATGGATGGAATTCCTCTGTTTTAGTCACTTTCTTGTGTGGGACTCTACACCCACAATTTAAAGGAGGAGAGGTTTATTTCAGCTATTTTTAGAGGTTTCAGTCCATATTTGGCTGGCTCCAAGGCAGAAACTGGATCATGGAAGGGCCTGCTGGGGGAGAAAAGCTGCCTCTGTCATGGTGGCCAGGAGACAAAGAGATCAAAAGGACTTGCTGAGGAAGAGAAACAGACACCCTTCCAGTGCATGCCCCTTGTACACCCCACCCTTTCCAACTAGGCTCCACCTCATAAGAGCATGACACCTATGAATTCATCAGTGGCCTAATGCACTGATGAGCAGTAGAGGACCCCCATAATCTAATCATCTTCCAAACACATGAGGCTGTGGAGAGACACCCCCAGTGGTAAACCATAAGATGCTGTTAAGTGTTTTACTATTGCAGTGAGCATGCTGTTAAGCTTTCTCAGTGCAGGGCTATAGGGATACTTCAGGAAGACAGGGCAGCTCCTGCTGGTTGGAGATTTTACAGTTGGTCATCCATGTGAGTAGAATAATGTGCAGTGGTGCTCTGCCTCAGGCATGTGGCTGAAACACAGGATCCCTCTAACTGCAGCACTGGTCTGGTCTGGCAATCATTTTTCTACATCACTCCGAACATGGACATAATGCCCACCAGAAAACATTCACTTCCTCTATTCACATGGATGCTAGGTTACTGTCTAGAGCTCTTCTTTGCCCATGGGGTTTGTTTCCTGCTTTCCCAGTTACTGTAGATCAACTCTGGTTTGGCTCCATAGAGAAATTTTTTTTCTCCATCTTGTTATTGCAATGTTAACTTCTTCAATAAAATCTGAGTCTTATTCTTGGAGAGGGTAACTCCTATCCAAGTTTGTCCTTCTTGGGTATTTTTGCTAGTCCTAGAGTAACCCATAGAGTTTTCTTTACATCTTAAAATATTATTTTTGCTTAATGAATGTTCATAATAAAATTTGCTTTACATTGTATTTTTTTTGTTGTTGTTGGTTGTTCAGATCGAGATCAAAACAGTAGTAAACAAAATTCAGGGAATACTATAAAGGATGTTTAAACGTTAGATTCTTTGGGGAGACAGGATTTATTTGAACAAGAATTCTAATTTCAAAGCAAGTCAATATGTTTTTTTTTAGTGTTAAAATAATGGAAACCGAATCTTTCTTTGAGAAAACTGCTGCTGGCAGTCAATAATACCTTTATTTACTGTGGCCACAGCAGTCATCTACACTAATGATAATTAATTTGAGAGAATTAGAAGATTGATTCATTTAATGAACCTACAGGTAATTGTAAATTTCTCTACTAATGACATCAGGGAAATGAGACTTGTTAATATTTAAAATAGTTTGAAACAGACATGTACACTCCTTAGAAGAATAACTATTCTATTCCCATCGTTCGAAATGAGTAGTTTGGTTTATTACTCCTAATCACTCGATCCATGCCTGCGCTTGTGAAGAAAGCAAATTAGCATCAGATTTATTTTTTTCACTTTGGCCTTCTCTAAAACAGTGGTGATATAGAAACCGAATTTAAATGAATGGAGCTGTCACTATGTGACTGGTAACCATTTTTTTGATACTTAAAAAAAAATTTAACAATGTATTTGAGAAAGGGTCTTGCTATGTGGTTCAGGCTGACCTTGAACTCACTGTGTAGCTCAGGCTAACCTCAAACCTGTAGCAATCCTCCTGTCTGAACCTCCTGAGTGCTGGGATTACAGGTGTGTGCCACCATGCCCAGTTTGTTTGATATTTATGACACTTATTAATATTAGTTAATAATAATATAGCATCACATACTCTTCTCCCTACACCCAAATGGATGCTTAAAAGCAGTAGGCATGTATTTTGTTTACAGGTCTGGTGGTGTTTTGGGTAGAACATGGTTTATTAGTCATAACAAGATACCATGAAGAGAGACTTAACCAGCAGTCAGTTATTTTGTCACAGTCTTAGAAGCTAGTCCAAGAGCTGTGTATTGCCAGGTTGGCTCCTTTTGAGGTCTCTCTCCTTGTGGATGGGCATCTTCTTCCTGTGTCCTCATGTGGTCTTTCCTCCATGTGCACGTATTCCTAGTGTGTCTCTCTATATAAATTTCTTATAAACCCAACATCAGAATGGATTGTAACCTACCCTAATGACCTCATTTTAAGGTATCATCTTGTTAAAGAACTTAGCTCTAAATAGTCACACCATGAGGGTTTTGTTTTTCAATATACTAGTATAAATACTCCTAGAGAAGGCAAATTTAGTCAGTAACATATGACTAAACACAGAGTGTAAAGGCATGGAGCCAGGCAGATACAAAGATTTGGGGACCTTATTTCCCCTAATCTACCACAATATTAACAAAAATCCTCAGTGACATAGCTATTATTTTTGTTACTTTGTAGATGAGGGAAAATGAGGCTCAGCTGGATATGAGTCCCCATGTCTGTGATTTTTTTTCTCATGTGGAACATTGATGAACTAAAATGAAGGGTCAAGACAAACCTTTTTACTTTCAGTATTCATGTATTTGAATTTGAGGCAACTTTCTATAGTGGCTAACAGTGTGAGCTCTTGACAGTAGCCTGGCCAAGATTAAATCTCAGCTTAAACATTAAGTTGATTGTGTTTCATTAGACAAGTCATTTAACCCATGTTTATCTTACCTTTATGTAACACTAGAATAAGAGTAATCACCTGCCTTACAGAGTTATTAAGGAATTAAATCTTTTAATATATGCACAGGTTAGAATTCTGTGAGGAACATATTAAACATGATAAACTTTTCTGTAACAGCAGTGATAATTATTATAAACTTTTATTTAATGAGTTTTAAAACAAGATAGTTCTCCTTTGATCAGGGTAACATTCCGCATGATCAGAATGATGAGCCAGCTAAAATTTGGTTGACAGCTTATCTCTTAGTAGTAGGGACTATGTTTCAGGAGATCAAATACTCCACTAAGAAATTCTCAAGTGTTGCTATTTTAATCAAGCTAACACTTCAAATGTCCATTTCCTATGACTACAATTTCTGACAAGATAGAATTATTATGCCAGCTAACTACTTGGATTGTTTTCTATAGCTTCAAGCTGATTTTTCAGCATCTAGTTTCTCCCTCCTCCAAACCATTAAGCATCCTGATGTCAGATCCAGATTCTGTGGAACATTGATTTCATGGTATCTTTCAAAGCCGTCAGTGGCTTTCTAGGGTCTATGAGATATTTCAACTTCTTATTCTAGTATGCAAGACACTCCCCAAAGTGATTGCCTCACCTCCCACAATTCTCTAGGGGAATCTTTGACACTAATCATTTTCTCATCATGATTTTTCCCCTCAGTACCATTATTTTGCTCACACCAATTTCCTAATATGCTTTTTCTTCTCTCATTCCTCTACTTATGGAACCTTCCTCTAAGGTTAACATTAGAACTTAGTGTCAGTCTCTTAACTTATCAGTGTTTCACATTATCTATCAATTTTTGTTAGCAAAAATAATATATTTTGAATATATTTGCTCAAATTAAAATTCATTTATTAAACTTCTGCATTATGCTTGTACATAGGCTACTCACAGCTGAGTATTGCAGTACACTGTGGTCATGCTTTTCCCTGAAGGGAATAATAATTTGATTGCTTATAGATTTGCATAGTTTTCTGTGTTCCCATCATGATTCTTGTCATATCTTTCAAGAGCTCCATAGTATAACTTTCCATAGGGATAATGTCTTCTCTTTCTCAGTTAGTTTCAATTTATTTTTCCCCTCAATCCATCAACTCTCATCTAGGTTTGGGAGTTGTTTCTCATGCCTATTGAACTGTTTTCATCCTTGAACTTCCTTGTCATCTGTAATGGATTAAAAACTTGTGGTCAATTTAAGTGCCAGCTGACCCGAGTCAGCATGGTGCTGAGTGTAGATGGCCCACCTCAGAAAAGTTGCCAGCATAAAAAGGAACCTGGAGAGGAAGAGTAGCACTTTGGATTCACCTGGAGGAGCTTGTCATGCTAATATGAACTCTGCTGTTATCAGTAGAGGATCTTGGGACCTTGTCACTGAGAATGGCTGCAGTTCACTTTGAGGGAGCTTTGGTTCTTACTTTGAACATTGCTTCCTGGCTCTGGTGGGGAAGATGTGTGCTGTTCGGTCTCCAGAAGAAGCTTGTTATGCTGGCTTCCTGATATGTACTTGGCTATTCTTATCATCAGAGGAGCTCAGGACCTTGTTGTCACTGAGAATGGCTGTGGTACTTTTCAGGGAAGCCCTGGTCCTTATTTTGAGTATTGCTTCCTGAATCAAGTGCATAACACTCAGCCTCCTGGCACAGATTCTTTACCTCAGCGGTATAGACTTTCTAGCTTCCTCCACCGACCTTGGGGTCTTCCCAGAGCAGATCTGTGAAACAGACTTGCATGAGTCATTGTCATGGGTTCTAAGCCTCCAATTAAATGAATGGTAGGTATTGTCATGGGTTCTAGGTCTTCAGCTGAACTCATGCAGGATATTGCCCTGGAATCCAGGCCCCCAGCTGGATTCTCTAAGTCTGTGTGTGGACAGATTTCCCGAACTTTGTATTTGACTCCTTGAGTAACTATTATAAATAATGCTATAAATTATGTGTCCTGTATGTAACCATTTTCCTTGCAATTCCTGACTACAACATCATCCTTAAAATTCTCTTTGCATTTTTTCCCCCTAGATTGGGACCTGCTTGTTGAGATTCTGAGCAATTTGTTCTTTATCCTTTTTAGCACAAACATTGAGGGAAAATTAATACCCTGGAATATTGAGGATCCTTGGTTGCTAAATTCTGGAACATGAAGATATTATTGCAGAAAACCTTAACATACTTAAAAAATTAGCTCAATATCCATTTAACAGAAGAGCATTAGATGAAAGTGAGTTTTAAACATTTCATTAAAGATGGGAATTTGAAACTTTTAATTCTTCAAAATTTTTAGGTAAAAAAGTCAACTTCTGTTTTCTATAACCCTTTGTCCTCCTATTATATAATTTTCCTCATGGTAGAAGATGAGCTAGATTCTCTATTTACTTTAATGACTAGTGGCTAAAAGAAGCAATCATAAAATTCAATGAACAAAGGAAAGATTATTGTGGGACAATTTCCTCTCTAGATCATTTAAACAGATTAATAAAAAGAATATTTACTACCTACAACTGTATCACCTTAGCTATGGATGGGCTGACTCTAACTTTTTATGATAGTATAAAATTCATTTTTCACCTTTAAGTCCCCTTAAGTTGTCCCAATTGTGCGATGAAATAGCTGAAGGATGAAATGTGTTCAGAATCTGTATTCGTACATGCAAGTCTTATATGAAGAAAAAGGCAATAAGTGAGATGCTTCTGAATGGTTTAAATGCCTAATTGTTACTTATCACTTTTCATTAGTTTTCAGTAGTAGACCTCTGGGGGTAATAGGTATTTGGGAGAAAAGAATGACAAGCATAAGTGTTTCTGGCAATGAATCAATGTGTTATTTTATTTTTCATGTGATGTTGCAAGACATACTTTCATCCTATGAAGAGATACTTAAAGTAAAACATTGAGAAAGAAATTCTTACATTTTTCTGACTTTAGTCTACTGCAAATGAGCTGTTTGTAATTTTCCCCTTTTCTTATCCTCTTTTCTTTTATCTCTCACTCTCTCAAACCCTGTTTCCCTTCCTTTTTTAAAAATTTAACACATTTATTAAGAAACTGCTATGTGGCAGGTGGCAGGTACTGCCGTGACCCAAATGCGACTCCTGAGGTTCTTGGGGTTAAGGACCGGCGAGAGGGTGAGAAAAATAAAGACAAGACAAAGCTGGGGTCAGGTGGAGCCCTTACTCTCCTGATGGGAGGAAAGGAACTGCTCCACCACTGTAGCACCTTTATTTATACCCTCCACATAAAAGTATCAATATCAATTCCACTGCCCAGCAACTTGTTTCCCTGGGCCCCCTGCCGTCTCAGTGCTGGAACAACTTGTTTACATAGTTCATTTTGGTTTCTCTGCTTTTTCTGGGCTGGACTTACTTCAGCCCCACACATGTGATCAGTCTCCAGCTTCAATGGCTCGGCTCCCAACAAGGTACATAACAGAGAGCAAAAGACAGTGTTTCCAGGGTGTTTATATTCAGTGAAAGGTAAGATGGGAGATTAGAGTTGTCATTTTTACAGAGGACCACAGTTTCATTTAAAGCAAAAATACTAATAGCTATCCTCTATACATGTCAAAAACTTCTACGGAACTCTTAAAGTGTAGTAGTACTACCATGAAACCAATAGGTACACAGACCAATGACGTGGAAGAGAAAGGCTTGAAATCCTTGCACGTGTAGTAAACTGATTTTCATTATGGCCCCAAAGAAAACACAATGTGGGAAATCTCTTCAGTAACTGATACTGGGACAACATATTATCCATTGGCAAAAGAACAAAACTGGACCTTTATTTTATATTACAAAATTTAATTCAAAATGGATTAAAGCCCTAAATCTGAAACCATAAATAGTCCTAGAAGAAAACATATTGGGAAAATCTTGATGCTGATATTGGTGATGACTTTTTATGATACAGGCAGCAAAAACAAAATAAACATGTGGAAAATGATGGATTAACTAATGGTCAACTTGTAACACCCAGTTGAACTGAATTAGCATAATTCTGGGTGTGGAAGGTCCCACTTGTTGTCAGTATCATAAAAGGAGAACTGGAGGAAAAGATGATGTGCTATTGATTTTCATGGAGAAGATTGTCATGCTGGTTTTCCTGATATGAGCTCAGCTCTTGTCATCATTGGAGGATCGTGAATCCTCACTGTCACTAAGGATGGCTGTGACTTTCTTTGGAAATGCTTTGGTTTTTACCTTGAGCATTGTTTCTTGGCTCCACTATAAATCCCTCAGCTTGCTGGCACAGATCCTTCACCCCACTGGCACATATTTTCTAGCTTCCACCACCGGCCTTTGGGCCTTCCCAGTGCATGTCCTTGATACAGACTTGCATGACATATTGTGGGCTCTAGGCCTCCAGTTAAACTCATGGAAGACACTTCCATTGGGTCTAGGTCTTCAACTGGACCCATGCAGGACATTGCCATGGGATCCAGTACCTCAGATAGCTTCCCTGGGTCTGTAGTATGTGGACAGATCTCTTATACTCTTCTGTATTTGACATTTGGCTGAATATAATATAATAATCCTATAATTATGTGTCTTATATCAAATCTATTCCCTTGCAAGCCCTGTGTATAACAAATCTGCCACAGAGAAGTGATTATTGCTGTGACTATACCTGACCATGTGGTTCAGGAGCCTTTGGGAATGGCCTGTAAGAAGAGTTTAGAATGATTTGGAGATGCCATCTGAAAAAGTAGAGCTGGAATGCCTTAAACTGTTCTATATGGGAGATGCAGGTCAAATCAGAAGACTGAAAGGCTGATAAAAATCCTGTTGGTAAAGACCATGGTCCAGAGTTTTCTGGTGAGAAGAAGGACTGCATTGGCTATTATATTCTAGATGATATGTGTTATGGCTTGGCAAAAAGTTTGTCTGAATTTTGCATATGTCCAGAGATTTTCCTGAGACTAAGATTAGAGGTGGTGGGCTAATTAATTTGGCAGAAAAAAATTTGAAGGTAGTCTACAGTTGTGGCAGTGGCACGGATACTGTTGGGGTCCATTTAGCCAGATTTATGTTGAGAATCAAGAGCAAAGAGCTAAGAATGATCTAAAAGTTTCCTTCAAAAAGGAAGCTCCAGAAAGCTGTGGATTGTAAAGATAGAGCAAAGGAGATCTTGATTGCTGAGAACAAATAGGAGACTAGACAAGATGGCCTGGGAGCATGGCCTGAGAAGCAGCAAGACCTTACACTTTGCAGCCCCAAAACTGCAAAAGTGAGGTTTTGCTTTGAGAATAAAGCCTCAGAGCATCATGTTCCAAAATGGCAGTGGCCACACAATGTTCCAGCATAGAGAAATGATTCCTCAGAATAGAATTCGTGGTGCTCAGTGATATAGGCAATTAACTCCAACAGCCAAGAGAGAGGGAATCGTGAATACTGCTCCAGCTGGCATCAGACCTTGGCATCATTCATGTGGTACTGGTTTTAAGTGAATGCAGAATGGAAGGGTTGTGAGATCAGGAAGCTATCTTAGATTTCACAAGACCTGAGAGGCCAGGCAGCATGCATTTGAGAGGGAAGTGTGTGAAGCTCTGAGCGTGAAGCCAAAGGTGCAGTGGAGACTGAAGATGAAATGCAAGGAAGGGACATAGCTGGTCTAAGACAGAAACCATAAGAACTACATCCACCAGTATAGCCATAGGGGTGGAGCCACCATTTGGAGTTCACATCTCCCCACCTTTGCCTCAGATGCCACACAGGGAGCTACAGGACTTAATATTGGCCTATTGGATATTGGACTTGATTTGGTCTCATTCCTTTGTATCCTCCTGTTTGTAACTTATGGGATGGAAATGCCTATCTCGTGCCATTGAATATTGGAAGTGTCTTTTTTTTTCATTGTACAGGAGCTTGCAGTTAAGAATTTGCCTTAAATCTCAGAGGCAACTTTTGACTTGGAATTTTCAGCAATGCTGAGACTTTTAGGAATTTGGTAACTCTTGGAGATGTGCATAAGGCTTGGGGGACAAGGGGTGGAATGTTATGGTTTGTGTTCCCCCAAAACCTCATGAAGTAACGGAGCTGTTTTCGAGGTGGCTGAGTCTAGAGTGTGATAGATTCGTAGTGCAGTTACAGGGATTAAGGATGCTGGAATTAAGTAAAGGTGGGTGATTACTGAAGGAGTCCACTGATTGGAATGACACTGACCTAATCCCAGTAGACATGATATAATCTAAGGGACAGAAAGAGGCTTGTCTCTCTCCTCTCTTGTTGCTTTTGTGTCTTCTGCTGCCACAAGCAGTTACTTCTCTGCCCTGTGCCACCCTGCCTTAGAGCCAGCTAATTATGGACTGAAACCTGTACAAACCATGAGTTAAATAAACCTTTCCCCTTATAATTTTGGTCATTGGATATTTTGTCTCAGCAATAAGAGAAAAGTAACTAAGACATGTAATTCCATCAAAGTAAAAACATGCTGAACAGTGAAAGAGACAATCTACAGAATGAAAAGCCTACTTACAGATTTATAGAAAATCTTTTTAGTAGCTTTTTGATTAGTATATAACTGCAATCAAATGGCCTCCTTTCCATACTGAGTGTTGGCACAAATGACCCTGTCTAAAGATAAGGAGTTAACATCCAAAATATTAAGGAATTGATACAACTTAGTAGAAGAAAATAGCAGAATTAAATGGACCAGGGACTTAACTAGACTATTTTCCAAATATGACATACAATAGGTATATGAAACACAACTCAACATCATAGTAATGAGAGAAATTCAAATCAAAATCCTAATGACATATCATCTTATATTTATAAGGATGTCATTTTCAAAAATTATTATTTTAGATAATAAATGTCAGCAAAGATGTTGAAAAAGTGAACATGTGTGTGCCATAGGTAAGAATGTAAACATGTAATGCAGTATGGAGGTGCCTCAAACAATTAAAAGAAGAATTACTGTATTGCACAGTAATCTTCTGGGTAGAAACTCAAAGGAAATGAAACCAATATTTTATAGATCTATCTACATTTACTTTTGCATTGTTCATAATTGCCAAAATGTGGAAACAGCTTAAAACCAGTGAATGGATGGCTGATTAAAGAAATTATGGTGTACACACACACACACACACACACACACACATAGTGCATGAAATATTATTCAGCCTTTAAAAAGGATATTCTTCCATTTTGTGAGAATAAGGATGAAACCAGAGCACATTATGCTAAATGAAATGTCAGCTATAGAAAAACACTGTATTATCTGTCTTATATGTAGAATCTTTAAAAAATTGAATGTGTACAAAAGAATGAAATGATCATTGTCTGAAGAGTGGGAGGAATAGGAAAATTGCAGTTAAGAATCTAAATTGGTATAAAAGAAATATGTTTTGTGTAGTAGAAATTTTCATTTTAGTTTCTCTTACTGCAACAAATGTAGCTATGTGACATGAAGATGCTACATTTTTTTCCTGTAGTAATCTTTTCTCTTACCTGGAGTAATCATTTAACTGTGTACGTGTATATCAAAACAACATGATTTACATCTTTAATTGATATTATAAGAAACTGTATTGGCTTGAAATTATCTGATATTTTAAAATTTCTTTAATGTTTCACTTCCTTTCATATAGATCCTAAGAAAATATCCTGATTCTCTCATCCAATTAACTCTCATCTTTCTCTTAGACTAGCATTTCTTCCAGTCTTCCCTATTTTCATTAATTCTTCCCAAACCTAACACTTGGCACTTCTTGTAAGTAATGTAGCATCATTCTTGATTCTGAACTTGCCTTTGCTGTTAATTTACATTCTTTCACATGACTCTGCTTAATTTCCTCAATTTATTTTTTGTCACATTTCATTGTACCAACAATGTCTTTGTAGTAGTTTCCAGCTAGTATATCTATGCATCCAAACAGCTTCTTCTCATTACCAAGTGTTGGTGTAAATGCCTTATGGCTAAGAACTTACCCAAGTCTACACATGTTTAACTTCATGATCTATTACTAGGTTGTATTCATTCAGTTTTGACTTTAGAAAATCCCATATATTTTTAGTTTGATATTAGTAAAGCCAAAATTGTCATATGTTTACCTATTGCTTCAGTTTTTTCCTATCACTGAGACACGATACCTGACACATGAAATTTATGGCTCACAGTTTCAGAGTTCTCAGTATTTGCATGGTCAGGTGGCTTGAATGAAAAATGGTGTGGCAGAAGCATCTGGCAGAGGAGAATTCTCTGTGTCATAGTGCAAAGAAGCAGAAAGAGAGAAGGGAAGAATCAAGGAAAAAATGCAGTACATTGGTCCACCTTTAACAAGACCCCATCTTCTAACAACATATTTAGCACTGAACTAATTTGTGGCATCCAATGATTCAGTCACCTGCAAAACTCTTGCCTCTAAACGGAGGAGGTTTTGGAGTACATTCTTGATTCAAACAATAGTCTTTGGCCCCCGAAAGACTTATGTCCATGTCTTCAGGAAAAATGTATTTCATGCATCTCTAAGAGTTGCCAGAGTCTTAACAGTTTTAGAAGTGATGAGACTCAAGGGAACTCTTGGTTGAGTTCCTATAAAAGTAAAAAAGAAAGTGAAAAAAATTTCAACATAGAATAATGCATGGTAAAGTTTTTCATTCATAGAAATAGAAGTATAGAAAGGAATGGAACAAAAGCAGCACTAAAGCCTAGCAGAAAAAGCATTAAATCTTAAAGTTCCTTGTCAAGTGCTCAAGGCAAGTTGTGGCAAGATGTAAATTGCCAAAGCTTGGGCGGCCCCCCTCCTCAAGACCTGTTGCTTTGGGCTGGTCTTGCTCACTACCTGCAACTTTTCTCAGCACCTAGTCCATGTTCCTCAAATCTTCAACTTCCGAGGATTCCACTCTCAGCTTCACTCTCGCAGCTTCATGTAGTGCCCTCTCAGGAGCACACTGGCTGGCCTCCCATGGCTTACTCTGGAACTGGGCGGAAGTTTATCTGACATTCAAACTTTTGTATGCATGCTTGTAAAACCAGTACTACATGGATGACGCCAATTTCTATCAATAGCCAGACCCTGATGGAATATGGCTGCAGAGGCCTCTGAGAGTTGATGACTGAGGCAAGAACCGAATCCCAGGGAACCAGTTCTCTAGGTGGTCCTTCCCCAGGAGTATTACCTGGGATTATGTTCTCAAGCAGTCTTTCATCTTTGTATTCTTGAGTCTGTGATAGTTGGAATCTGATTCCAGAGATTCCCTTAAAGTAATGGTGGTGAGTCTTGGCACACACACTGCAGTGGGCATTTGTGTCATAGGAAGCTCTGAAAGGTTTGCTATTATTGCCTAAATACATCTTTCCTATTGTTCTGATCCAAAGTATTTGACTTGATTTTAAAGCTGATCTTTACAGCCACCCCAACTTTGTAGGGCAAATCTGAAAACCTTTTAAGTGAGTTTCTGGTTCCTAATTCTCTCTATAAATCTAGCTGATAGGAAGCACTAGCTATGCTATAGCTGGAAAATGGGCTTCCTAGAAATTTTCTTGAAAAGAGTAGTGCACTGCTCTTAATCAGTCTTCTGCAAATTCTCAGGATCGGAACAAAATGTAGACAGATTTTCTGTTTGAGGCTAATACACATGACTCAGCAATGTGGTCTTTTTTCGCAATTAAAACCTGTTAATCCTGTCCTCTATTATGCACACTCCATTAGCATTCTTATCTTCTGAGCTCTGAACAGACTCCTCCATCAAACTTCTTGGTTTATCCCATTCTAGGACTTTTCTAGTCAGCATCTCCCAGAATTTTCAAACTCTTCCTGCAAGCCAGTTCAAAATGCTTCTAAAATATGTGTTCAAGTATGTGCGCACCAACCTAGAAGATAATGTTTTTTGGTTTTGTATACAATACATGGTCAATGTGCTTGTCATGACGTAAGTTAAGGAGTATATCTCAATCCTTTAGTGAATGGCTCAATCCTTTAGTGAATTGCAAAGTTGAAGAAATATGCATTGTTTGAGGTAGTTACAACTCAAACGGTAGTCTTCTCTGAAAAATAGTGTAGAGGGCACTATGGCTGTGACTTGACTTTAATAATGTGCTTATCCCACAGAGAAAAGTAACTTACTCAGGAATTTACTCAACATATACTATGTGCCAAAACCTGGTAGATACTTGATTTGGAATAAGAAGTAGATTTATTCCCTTTTTCTAAGCATCGTGCTATCTAGGAGGAGAGACAAATACATTTAATTATATAATTGAAATACTAAGGATTAAGCAAATAGGTGTAAAGGGTTTAAAACAGTGCCTGACAAATAAAATATGTGACATAAATGTTTGCTATTAATTTTACAATGAACTTTGTTTTCATGTTAAGAACTTACAGTTTCCTGAATATAGATATTGTTTACCTGTTAAGAGACTCTCAGGAAGCTCCAAATAGGATTTTATAGCTCTAATGCGTTGTCTGTTCATTTAAAAAATGTTCATCTTTTGTACATTTAGACTACTAGATACCAGGTAGAAAATAATACTTCATCTTAGTCTTAATTTGCTTTTGTGCAGTATTTGAGGAATGGAATCATTCTAATATTTTGAAGCCCTCCTACCCCTGATTTTTACTGTAAATGATAAATATGGACAGTATGGATTATGCTTGAAATGAAAAATGCAACCAAATTACTAGGAACTGTCTGGGGCCTTTGTGGATTTAGATGAGTCTGTTCTGTCCACATTAACAGGATTGCAACAGTATAAAATATATTCCAAATATAATGCAAAATCCAAAAAAGCCTTATCATCTGACTGGGTACATTTTCAATTATCACAGGTTTTATCACTAAATATAATTTTCTAAATCCTTGGAAAGTTTGTAACCTACAAATGGATAATTTTAATTAAGAAAGGTATCCTGATTTAATTCATATGATACAGAGGAAAGCACTAGATCTAAAGTTAGAAGATGAAGGGTTGATCCTAGTTTTATCATTTATTAAGCTAAGTGAATTTAAGTAAGTCATTTAATTTCATTTGTCAAGTAAAATGAATAGTACCATCAGAGTTGATGAAAATATTACAAGACATTGTACATCTGATAACCTATAAAATATCAAGAAGATATTATTTGCCTGTTGTATTTTGAATAGGATTGGCTTTATCTAGGCTTCTGTATAGGTAGTAGGCTGCATGTGCATATATGACTTGTTATTTTCATTACTTCACCTGATTAACAGAAGATTTGAGAACACTATTTCTTTTGATAAGTCACAGAGTTTTTACAAGTTTTTCTTAACATTAGCTGCTAGTAAGCACTATGTCTGTCTTGTCCTTTATGACTTGAATCACAAAGGATGCTTTGTACACATGTGTTCCATAGATATAAAATAAATTTACATAGGGTCTAAATTTCTGGAGACAGTAGTATGTCTAGCATACTGGAAAACCAGTAGTTGCTGAATAAAACATGTAAGTTTGATATTTATATGGCATCCTGGAGGTCAGTTATATATTATAATGGCCATGGGGTATTCATTCATCTGTTTTTATGCAAGGTATTTTACTTAATACCTTGCAACTGCAAATTATCATGTGATGTGCTCTAGGAGAAATAATCTGTCAAGCATGATTTAGGAATAATGAAATCCATTTGCCTGGGACATAGTGGTGAGAATGGCAAGCAATAGCTGAAGTGTTACACTAGAGGTTCCTTCTGATTCCACATATTCCTTGACTTACTAAACAAGGACATTTCTTCCGTGAATTTTAGTGAGGGCTGGTTCTTCCCTTAGAGGCTGTAGGACTCCCATCAAAATAATTTAATGATGAAAAAGAAACTGGTCTAATTGAATTCAGTATGAACTAAAAGTCATCACCTTAGGGTGGGTTTAGCCCTTAGTACTTAATATTCTACTCAGCAGTTTTGACTTTATGCCAAACTTGAGGTGTTGTCACTGTGGGCTTTAAGAGTCGGAAGACTTTTTTCTTCTTTAATACAGTGAAAGGGAAGCAGGGAAGAGTGCCTGAGATTGACGTAAATGCAGGCACTCACCTTGACCACTTAGGAGCTTTTAGAGCCTGACATCTTATCAGCAAGTAAAAATCAACTCAGTGGGTCTCAATAAGGCTGATTTCAAAAACTAAAAGTGAGTCTTTTGCTTTCTCTTCAAAGGTTCATGTTTTTTAAAGAACTCAACTCTTACCCTATCATCCTTGGGAGAGAATTTTAATGAGTATCAGTAGGATTATCAAGCCTCTGACATGGAATTTACTTGCAAATTGATTTTTAAATTTGAGTTGGAAGCTCTAAGTACAGAAGTCCCTAACTTGCCCTACTGTGAAATACTATGCCCACCTCCCCATTGTCTGATCCTGCTTCATTGAACCAGTGATGTTTAAGGGCTAAGATTCAGCCTTCTGCTTCATTTCACTGGGTCCCTGAAAGACAATCTAATGTTAAAATTGGCCCATTATCTAGACCAGTTTAATTTGTGCCTTAAAATGACTTTGGAAATAAGTTTTGATTAAAAAGTTACACCAGTGATGCATTTTCAGTATCACAAAGCAAAGCCTATTTGAAGAAGTTATTCCTGCATGCCAGATTGAGCAGAAGTCTTAATTCCCCTCAGTAACTGCATAGGCAAAAAGAAATTAGGAGGCTGGTGAATAAACAAGAAGCCATAAAAACGACAGACATCTTTGCTATCTGTCTTGTTTTTCCATCAGATGAACTGTGCAGTCAAAAATTACAACCACAATCAAATGTAAAGTATTTTAAGAATGAATACTCACGTTTATTTTTTTTTTCTGAAATAACTATTAACAACCAAGAAACATATGCTTTAGCGAATGCTTTCGGTTTAATCATAAACTGCGTTTCCAACAACTGTCTGTTGGAAACCAGTTGAGACAGCTACCCAGGAGAGCGATAAAGCAAATCAAGCTCTCACTGCGCCCATCTGTGTCTCTACTGTGAGTCTCTAGTTACTTCCCTTCTCTAGAGTTACTGTAAGCTGCATAGTTCCGGCCTCATTCAAGGATAGTCTGTTTTTTCTTCCAGATATACAGTTTAGCCTTCTAAAAATTAAGAAGAAAATTAAAACCTTTATTCTTTAAAACTAGGTGAAGGAGATGTGGCTTATTATAGAGAATTTTCTGAAGATAATGGATTTTAAAGAGTATTAATTTCTCTTATGATTAAACGTTTGATATTTCAGGGTTTGATCAGTCTTGTCAGGAGACCTAGAGAGATGACAAACAGATAAAAATAGGGAAATAATAAAAATGGAAAAAGAGGATGGGGTTGGTTTGGGATTCTAGGGATGG
Organism: Hydrochoerus hydrochaeris; assembly: GCA_004027455.1. Taxonomy (NCBI): domain Eukaryota; kingdom Metazoa; phylum Chordata; class Mammalia; order Rodentia; family Hydrochaeridae; genus Hydrochoerus; species Hydrochoerus hydrochaeris. Next base: position 78,008 of record PVLA01005059.1, on the reverse strand, counting down.
ATGAGGAGGAAATAAAGACCAGCATGCCAAAGCCTAGTGTCCAAAGTAAAAACAGAACCAGAGACAGGGCAGCAGATATCAGTTTATTTTGCAACAGAGCCAAAGTCAAGGGTCTAAGTCTGGGACCCCTGTGCTGGAGTAGGACCATGCTTGTTCCATCCAAATCCATCACTTGTGTTGTTGTGGGGAAGGGATCTTCTAAAGGCTCCAAAGTCTTGCCTTTGTAAAATGAGTGAACTTCCTGCTATATTGGAACTCTGAGATTCTTCCCAAAGTTTTAAAATTCAAAGACCACTTTTTTTTAAGTGCAAGGAGGCAATTAATACAATTCAATATGGGAGGTATTAAAAGATTTCAATTTTAGTGTAAATAGCTATGATGTACATGAATATATAGACGAGACAAATAATCTTTCAGTTAAGAAATAGTTAACAGCTGAGATCTCTCTGGAATCAGTTGACATTTGCATGGGTAAAGGAACAAATAGAAGATGCTATCTGGAACCTATGGATCTGTCATACCCTTTTCCTGCTTCTTTGCATATAGCTCTGATCCCCCTTAGATAGTTGAGCTTTATCTGCAGTTCTACCTTTGGCACAAAGCAGCTTCCTGACATTTTATCTATGCCTAAATGAATGCACACCAGCAGTCTGTGCATGGGAACTGGGAAAGGACAGTCTCAGGACTTGCAAATAGAGTCGAGGGCATCAGAAGTAGTAATTTAGCAGATAGGAGTAAGTACCTGGAGTAAAGTTTAGAATGATAAAGGGAGAACTGACTGTGGAGTTGAGTGAGGGGAACAAGGGATTCAGGTGGACATCTCAGTTGGACCCATGGACTGCTTGCTCTGTGGGGACAGTAACAAATAGACATGAGCCAGAGGGTAGTGCTTTGAATCCTGAGGACTAGGGCAGGGGCTGCACTAGCCTGGGTCTGAGTTTGGGGCTGCCTCCTTAGCAACTTTGCATTGTTAACAGACAACTTGGCAAAGGAAATCTTTGACTATTTGGATATCAGCATGGGTTATCTCCTAATGCGTACCTCCTCCCAATTGTCAGTGACATAAAAACTCTTGCCATTCAAAGCAAAATACTGTGGCCTTTCATAATGCATATCTTTCCTGTGCTCTGCCTTCACTAGGAAAAAATTTCTTTTATTCCTGATAATGTCCTAATAACTCTAAAGAGCTCAGCTTCCATATCACAAATTCTATGAAAGCTTTCCAGAGTTTCTTAGGAAGAATTCAATGCCTTTTCCATTTGATGCCATAGTCCTTTCTTTGTGTTTTTACTATGGCATCTCTTTTATTTAATTTTGGTTCACATTTTTCCCATTGTCTTGAGTTCTCAGTATTCAACCACGTACCTTGTATATACTAATTACTCAGTATCTCTTAAGTGGGTGAGTTCACCAGACTCCTCTCTGACCTCAGTGGAAAATAATATACTTAAAATTTCCTTTTTAGTACATGAGTTGCCTCAATTTTTAGCTCTCTATCGTTCATTTGCTTCTTATTTCTTATTTTCATAGCTCTCTTAGCCTCACATTGTTTATCTGTATTTTGCTATATTCCTTTATTTATTTTGGGAATAAACTTGACTAGTTTCCAATCAAGTTGTTGGCTTACTGATTTATATAACTCTGCTATTTATATTTTCATGAGAAGTGAGAAAGATGATTGAATTGGTGGGATCAGGCCAGCTAATGGATATACTAAAATGAGAAAGAATATGGCAAAAAGCTGTTTTAGGCAGGTTGATCTGAATGATTAGTCTTGTTCATTGAGACAGCAACAGATCCATAGGTAGACAGTTTTTTATTTGCTTTTGGTGGTTTAGAAAGGTCACTTCTCAGGATCAAAGAAATTCATCACTGATAAGCTTTAAGGGTCATCCATTCTAAATCCCCATTTAAAAACTGAGAAAGCTAAAATACCAGATGACAATAGTAGGTAGAATTTAGGCACAATTAAGATCCAGTTCAGTTGTTCCCAGTTAAGTGCTTTTCAATTTCTCAGTGCTGTCTAGCTGCATTTTTTAAAACTGTGATTTAATATATTGCTTTGAGTATTTTCTACATGCATGGTTCACTCATTTATTTATCTCCATTAATATTGATGGCAAGACCAATGACAGGCATCACACTAGGCCCTGAGGATATGAAGACAAGCAACTTGTCCTAAAGAAATTCATAGCATGTTAAAGGAGATAATCACATGGTAGAGGGAGCAAAGCTGCCTCACTTAGCTCATGGATAATGAGGCAGGTCTCATGAGGACTTGTCATCAAATCTGGCCCTTGAAGGAAGCTTGCACTTGAAGTGATGATAAGAATGAACCGTGGATAATGAAAATGAGAAAATCTGTGCCAAATAACCTGGTCTCCATGGCTGCTCCCTGTGTAAACACAGTAGGGCGTGTGTGAGTACAGGTGAAAGACATAGCAAGGAAGTGGACAGGTCATGGGCTTAAAGCTCTGTTCTGACCAATTGATTTACTTGAGTCTTTATCACCTGTCAAATGGCAATAATAATACTGACCAAAGTTCTTATAGGGGTTTAATGGGATAAAGCAAGTAACAGCCTCTTAAGGATGTCTTTTCTTTCCAGAGATAGTTATTCTCTGATCAGTAGAACAAATGGAATTGTCAGGTTGGCTCTCAGACTGACTTCAGTCACTTTGCTCTTTCTCCTAAATTCTGGTCCACATAAGTAATAAAAAATAGAACCAGAAGTTAAAAGCAAATTAAAATACCAGATTTATTGCTGGTAAAACTGGACTGAAAAGTTCTGTGGTGAAGTAACTAGAACACTGAACTTTATCTTTCCAGATTAGGAAACAAAACAAAAACAAACAAACAAACAAAAAACCAGCATACAGTGGTTACTTGGTTCATGAACTTAATTTGTTCTGTGATTCTGGAAAAGATGGCTATGTCTGTGTTTGTGTGGGAAAGATGGATGTGGTCTAGTGTCTCAACTGATACAGTTAGCAAACAAAAAATTTTGCCAAATACTATTTGCAAGCCAATTTTTTCCAAACAGAAGTGTTTATGAACTGAGGTACTGCTACACTTAAAATTCAGTGGAGATCAGTTGAGAATAGTATCTTGGGATGCAAAGAACAAGTGGTGTATATGTCCATTTTGCTATTTGTGGTATATTGCACTTGGTAGTTGTGTGGTACTTTGTAAGACTGTAATTCACGTATTTCTTTCCTTCTCCTTGCAGTATCTCTCATTAAGAGAGTTTTGTATATCTCTGTCCTGCTAAATTCACGAGCAATTGCTCATGGCTAGCACTGGACCGTGAAGTATGTTAGAAGAAGCATGTATTACTCTCAGGAGAGACTTTTCAATGCAAAAGTGTGGTTTGCCCTATTTCCTTTTCCCTCTGCCACCATACCAAGTAATATTACACTTTGAGATTGCTTCATCAACTTGGCACCTTGAGTGAAGCTAATGTGAAGTAGACCGGTAGCTAACCAATGATAGATATTTACCTTCACTCAAAATCAGTGTGTTTTAAGCCTCTAATACTATTAGGTTGTTTGGTATTGCAGAAAAACCTGGTCTTCCTTGACTGATCCGTAGTTGTTGAGCCATGCTATATAAGCAACTACTATTTATTCAACAGATCAAATCTATCCTTTTAGTCTATACTTGATTATATTTTTTCAGGTTTTGGAATAAATTCTGTAAGACATTGTAGAATTCTTTTTTGGTTCATTTTATATTCTGTAAAAATCAAGTTTGTATGGCTGCTTCCATTTATCAGGAAAATAAGCCATGAGGAGCTTGAGTGTCTAGTTTTTTCTACTTTGTTTAATTTACTGCCATATCATTGTCACACTTTTTTTTGTATTTGAATAATGTACTCTAATATACAGCACATATTTGTGCCATTTATCTTATAGATTAGTCCTTACTTATGACCTATCACTGACCAAAAGAATCATATACATAGTATATGCTGTTCCCTCACCTATCATATACAGATCACAGAGTGATGTTAAATCACAATGTTAAATCAGAGTGATGTAAAATCAGAAATGTTTTAGAAAAGCATTCTGATTTTGAAATTTTAATATTGCTCTACTAATAGTACAGTATAGTTTGAGATATAAATTTGTGTAAAAAATGAGTATAGTACAGAACAACTCTTTTAATCAGACTGAGTTAGCAGAAAGAACCAGTGGAAGACCTATCACTGTCAAATGTTAAAAAAGCAAATTTTTGCATTGCTTATACAATTTAAAATATTTTCAACTACAGCAAACTTTAGTCAATGAATCTATACCCTAACGAATAACAATAAGCCAATAATCAACTTTTAAGATACTGAGAGTAAGGTAAAAGAAAGAAAAGGGAAATTTTAATTTTCATGAAACTGTATCTGAGATAACAGCCCTCACATGGAAAGAATGTGACCATCTTCAAATGGAACAAGTGCTGAAAACTCTGTATCAGGAATTATTGGTAGGATTCAGAATTAATGGTAGGAAGTATTAAATGGTAAAGAGGTTAATATAGTATTAAAAATAAATGAAAAATGCTCTAATATGACCTCTGTAGTGTCACTATACTCAAACTATAGCTGAAGGACTACATTAATATAATTAGGAAAATCCCAATGGAAATTAGTAGACTCAGTATAATGTAAATGTTTTTTAATGACTGTAGAGATCTTGTAAATGTTATCCTCATTAGTGATGTGAACTGTGTAGACTAGCACTTCTTGTCATACTGAACAAGATCAAAGTTCTGCAAGAATTGTTTCATTTAAATATACCTTGTAAAGATCATACAATTAAGAAACACATACCTTGGTGTAGGTCTAAGTGTGTTTAGCTACTGTACTCATATATCACTCTCAAAGAACTATCACACTTAAAAAGTTCATATGAGTAAGAGAAGCACTGTCAGGTGCAACTTTCTGTGGTGGTGGACTTGTGCTCCACTTGAGCGATCCATCATTGTAACTTCATGTAGCTATTGAGCAATTGAGGTATAGACAGTAAGTGTAAGCAACTGAACCCTTTAATTTATTTAAGTTAGTTAATTTAAATTTAATTTTTAAATAGTTATATGTAGCTAAGGTGTAATGAATTGGACAGTGTAAGTCTTCAAGATAATATTAAAATTTTTAAAAAATTAAGTCAAGATGGTTGCACACACATCCAGTGTCATTTTTCCAAATTAGTTCTGCCAAGGCATACTGATTTAAAATAAAATGAGTATTTGTCTACACACAAAAAAATACCATATTTTCACATGCATCCTATGTCCAAAACATGGTAAAATAATTTTCATGGATGCTGACTTTTTAATGTTACTTGATGGTTGGTGCAACTAGGTAGAGATCCTGAATTTCCCCACTGCAGGCCTCTGAATTTCACGCTTGCCCTATCAAGGTTCTTACTATAGTATAGAATACTTACCTGGCCAAGAACCTAGTTTTGTCTGAGTCTCTGCTTCTTTTTCAATTAAGCTATGTGACTGATGTCTGTCTGCTGGATGTAGGTGATACAGGGTTTCTTTAAATGCTGTTGAGAAGGTCCTCTGACTCTCATTCTTGGCTTTAAATTGCTAATTAAAAGATATGTCCTCTCTTCAGTGAGTCAGTGGTACTTAGGAATAGTTGCCCTATTTTATAATCTGTATAGTTTCTGTTTATCCCTAGTCCTCCATCCTGAGACATTATACCAGTTAGTCTTTGTGCCAGTATCCCATACTACCCAGCATGCCACCAACTTTAAATCCAACATCTGTTCCCACTAATTGACTGACATTATAATTTGGTCAGTGAGTAAGTACTCTAGAATTCCAGTCATGGGGTCTGCTTCCAGTACTAACTATGTTGGTTTAAGTTTCTTTGAAATAAAACATTAGATGGAGATGTTCACTCAAGTGAAACACTGGAGGAAGAGGGAGGTGAGGTAAATCACACGGAGCAATGGGGAGATTTGGCACACATACTGCACTACAGAGTTAGTCCCACCTTGAGGAGAAAGGGTAACCTGTTTAATACTTTCATTTCCCTTTCACTTCTGGCAGTAAGTATGGTACACAGTAAGGGGAGAAGTTAAGCACTTGGAGAAAACCAACTGTGAGGTGTTCTCAGCCAAGAAGCACAGAGTTGGGAATGAGAACAAGGTGCTTGTGAAGTACACCACATAGTATACATGTTCTGGTGAGACACCAGCAGCATTCACTATAGCAGGTGTGGCACAGGCTGACATGGTCCTTTGGTGGTGTCTTCAGTAAAATATTTTGCAAACTGCATGAAAGGATGAGCACTAAGTACTACTTTGATAGCACGATTCTTTTCACCTCTTCATCCAGTCACTCATACCAGAGAAAATTAGGGAGATAGAATGGATTGCAGATTCATCCATGCTCAGGGAATAGGGTAGTGACTAAGTTTACAAAGGCATGAACATATATGTATAAATGGAAGAGTCCAGAAAAAAGTGAATAGGTGCCATCACAGTGCTATGAACCTGTGCAGAGAAGAGAGACTACCAGTGGACAATAAAGAATTTTATTGAAAACCTGAAAGTTGAAATAAGGATTGACAAGTGATGAAGGATTTTCAGGTGAATTTTCCTAGATATATAGCAATCAGGTACCTTCATTCTACCAAGACTTAGGGGAATGATTGGATTAATCACTTTTTGAAGGTTGTGGCATATGAATCCAATGTCCTGTTTCAGAGATTTTGGTCCTCTGAGTCTAAAAGTCATATTCTCCATCATTTGCTTGAGCATGCAGAAGAGTATTTAGTTTCTATGTACCCAGAGTTAGTATTTAGAAATTGCATCAAAGCATACAAAAATCATTCCATGCAAGAGATTCGTACTTTGGATGCCTTTAAGTGGGTGATGCCTAAGTGTCTCATCACAGAGATAATTAAATAGTAGACACTTGTTTTCTCATGAATTTCACTCTATGGACTTACCTCAGGTAACAGGAGTGATAAATAGAGTGATAGATTTTTTCTTAGTATTGATCTGTAAGTTTGTCACAGGACAAAGAAAAATGCTATCTACTAGTTTTTTTTAAAAAAGTTTTTAATAATTGTGAGGTTGAGTATGAGAGTGCTATTATAGTAGCACATTTACTCTACAATCTGCTTACTTATCATTTTCAAAGATTTCTAGTTTCCAAATTCATTAACAGGACAGCTGACAAGATGATCTCATTAAATGTATAAAGTGAAAGCACATCTTCTAAAAGCACTGCTAGAGTTAATTAGGAAATATATGGAGGCTTGAGTGTGGTAAGTTAACACTGAAAATAAACAACTTTGTTCATTGAAGGTTGTTCTTTGTAAGCAAACAGACAGTGCAGATGGTCAAACAAAATTACACATTTTCTTTCTGTTGAAGGAATGACTAAAGCAATGTATCACTTCTTCCTAAATTTTTCAATGAGACTTGTCTTCTAGTATTGACTCAGGGATGTGTATACACTTTAAACATTGTGATTGCAATGCTGTTTCTGTCATAGGATGCCACTTATATTCTAACTGACAAAGTAGAACTTTTTCTGCTAGTGTTACAAAATGATAGGTAGATACTTTACTATTTCAGCTAACACATCAGTGATAAGAAAACTTGGGAGTGTGAGATGCTCTCTTCCAACATGGAAAATAAATTTACTGTGAACAAGCAACCCTATGCTGCTCTGCTACTCTTTTCAAACTTAAATTCATAAATATATAATATCCAACTTGGATATTATACCATTGTCACTTCACCTAGTGACCCCATGTCAATATCTTGCTTCTCCTTTACTAGTCCTTAGAATCTAAGTGTCCACTCTAAGTCTTTTTTTTTTTTTTGTATCAGAAATCAAACTCAGGACCTTGCACTTGCAAGGCAGGCACTGTACACTGAGCTATATCTCTGGCCCTCCATTCTGTCTAAGTCTTATTTCCTGGTTCCTATTCTTTTTCTTAGCATCTGAATTTTGAAATGCTTAGTAACTGCTAATTGTTTTGCTGTGTTTGATCACATGATAATGTCATTTCATCCTATAGCTTTTAATATTTCCTAAAGGTTGATCTATGGTATTTTTAGGCCTAATGTCCAGACCTTTACTGAGTTTTAACCTTTTATATATATTTACCCCTGTTAACATTCCTAATTGGGTATCTACTAGCCATTTTAAATATAATGTCTAAAATTGAATCCTTAACCTATCTCTAAAATTCTGCCTGCCCCATCTTCATTTCAATAAGGGTACACCTTCAATTTATTAACAGAGAAAACTAGGCATTATCCTTGATTTATCTCTTCTCACACTTTCCATATAACTCAGAAGAATACTTTGTTCTATTTTGAAAATATACTGGAATGTAACTTTTTAAAAATTTTGAAATATTTATTTTACTTAAAAATAAAGATTAATTTGTGCTGTCCAATATGACATTTTGGTACATGTGTACACTGTAGAGTGGCTAAATCAAGATAAATAGCATACTTATCTTTTTATGGTTAGAACACTTAAATCTGCTCTATTAGCAATTGTAAAATATGCAATATATTGTTAACTGATGTACAATAAATTTCTTGAAATTAGTCCTGCTGACTAACTGAAGTTTTATGTCTTTTTAAAAAGACAGTGAAAATGTTTTAATTTTTTGTTCTTGCAATTACATGGATTTTTTATTGCTTTTTTCCCTTCTTCCTCTCTCTTTTTTTCTTCTCTTTTATTCCTTTATGTTTAATCAATATCTCAGCCATTCCCAGCATTGTCTGGTAACTACCACTCTATATATTGCCCTTATGAATTCAGCTTTTTAGAATTCAGATAAAAGATCACAGTTATGTTTCTGAGTCTTACGCACCTAACATAATGCCCTCCGAGTCACTTATAAATTTATGTGGCATAAATAACAGCTCAAGGCGGAATAGCATGTGTGTGTCTGTGTGTATTTGTGATCCATTCATTCATTGATGGACATGTATATTCCATAGCTTCACTATTGTGAATAATGCTGCCATGAATATGGAAGTGTAGCTATCGCTTTCACATACCCACTTCATGTTTCGTGTTATGGTTTATATTCAGAATGTCCCTCAAAGCCCTCATGCATTTATTTTTTTCCTTTTTTATTTAAAGAAAGAATAGAAAAAAAGAAAAAAGGCAGAATAATACAGAATTCAAAAAAATCAACATCATAAAATTGCTAGTTGAGACATTACATATTGTCATCTTAAAAATAGTTCTTAAAGTTACAAAATCAAAGCATAAAAAGTGGCTAGATATGCAAACTTTGACAGTGCAAACCCTTATGTTTAATGATCTATCAGAAATTCAGTAATAAGGTCATCTATCTTACACACCATACATACCGTTACATCCTTTAGAGCACTTTCCTTCCCTTTCACTTTTACAATAGTACACTATTATACTTTTTGGATCTTATTACTCTGTCAGTTTTTATTATTTTTACACTAGAGAGACAATGTGATATCTACTAATGTGAGTCTTGTTTATTTCATTAATGAGGATATTTTCAAGTTGCCTCCATTTATCTATAAAGGCCTCAAGATCATCCTTTTTAATAGCTGAGTAATATTCCATTGCGTAAAAATACCACATTTTTTTTTCATCCACTCTGTGGTTGATGGGCATTTTGGTTGTTTCCAAGATTTAGCTGTCAAAAATTGTGCTGCTATGAACATGGGTACACATATATCACCTTGACATGACCTTTCAATTTTTCTGGGAAAATACATAGGAGGGGAATAGCTGGATTGAATGGAACTTGCAATCCTAGTTTTTTGAGGAGTTTACATACTGATTTTCATAGTGGTTGCACCAGTCTGCATTCCCACCAACAGTGGAGAAGTGTTCCTTTTTCCCTGCATTCTTGCCAACATTTATTATCAGTTGATTTCATAGCGGTCATTCTTTCTGGGGTGAGATGAAATCTCAATGCTGCTTTAATTTGCATTTCTCAAATGACCAGTGATGGTGAACATTTCTTCATGTATTTATTTGCCATTTGTATATCATCATCTGAGAACTGTATGCTCATCTCCAATGCCCATTTTTGGAGAGGGTCTTTGAATTTGGGGGGTTTTTCAGTTTTTTATATGTTCTGGATATAAGTCCTTTGTCTGAGGGGTTACTGGCTAAAATTCTTTCCCATTCTGTGGGTTTTCTTTTCACTCTGTTGGTGATTTTTTTGAAGTGCAGAAACTTTTCAATAATATGAGATCCCAATAGTTGATTCTTTGAAGTGTTTCTCATGCAGTTTGTGTTTTGTCCATGAATTCTCTGCTTACCCCTATGTCTCCAAGACTTCGACCTACCTTGTCTTCCAGTAGATTCAGTGTTTGTTTTTTGATATTAAGATCCCTGATCCATTTAGACTTTAGTTTTGTGCATGGTGATAGGCATGGATCTAGTTTCAGTCTTTGACATGTGGAGAGCCAATTTTTCCACCATTTATTAAAGAGGCTATCCTTCTTCCAGTGAACATGTTTAGTCCTTTTGTCAAATATCAGGTGGCTGAGTGTCCTTGTAATTGTGTTTGTATCTTTTAATCTGTTCCATTGATCCTCAGGTCTATTTCTTTGCCAGTACCATGCTGATTTTATCACTGTGGCTTTGTAGTATAGTTTCAAGTCAGGAATTGAGATGCCTCCTGCCTTGCCTTTGTTGCCCAGAATTGCCTTTGCTATTCTAGGTTTCTTATTTTTCCAAATGAATTTTAGGAATATTTTTCTCTAGATCTGTAATGTATGTTAATGGTATTTTCACTGGGATTACACTGAATCTATATAACAGTTTTAGAAGTATGGCCATTTTCACAATGTTGGTTCTTCTTAGCCAAAAGCAAGGATATTCTTCCATTTTGTAATATCCTCTTCAATCTCCTTTTTCAGTGTAGTATAATTTTCAGTACATAGGTTTTTCACATTCTTGGTTAGGCTGATTCCTAAGTATTTCATTTTTTTAGATGCTATTGTGAAAGGTGATATTTCCATAATTTCTATCTTGGTGAGTGTTTTGTTCATGTACAGGAATGCTATTGATTTTTGAATGTTGACTTTGTAGCCAGTTACACTGCTGAAATTTGTTTATTACCTCTAGTAGTCTTTCAATGGAGTTTTTTGGGTCTTCTGTATTGAGTATCATGTCATGTGCAAATAATGATAATTTGACTTCTTTTCTTATTTTTATTCCTTTTATTTCTCCTTCTTGTCTGATTGCTCTGGCTAATATTTCCAGAACTATATTTAATAGGAGTAGTGATAATAGACATCCTTGTCTTGTTCCTGATTTTAAAGTGAAAGCTTTCGGTTTTTGTCCATTTAGTATTATGTTGGCTGTTGGTTTGTCATAGATGGCCTTTATGAGATTGAGGTACATACAATCTACTCTGAGTTTCTGTAGAGTTTTTATCATGAACATGTGTTGGACTTTATTGAAAGCTTTTTCTGTGTCTATTGAGATGATCATGTGATTTTTATGTTTGGCTCTGTTAATGTGGTGTATTACATTTATTGATTTGCACATGTTGAACCATCCCTGCATTCCTGGAATAAACTCCACTTGGTCATGGTTTATAATTTTCTTGATGATTTGTAGCATTCTATTTGCCAATATTTTATTGAGAATCTTTGCATTAGTGTTCATTAGTGAGATTGGCCTGTAGTTCTCTTTTTTAGTTGGGTCTTTCTCTGGTTTTGGTATCAGAGTGATACTTGCCTCCTAGAGTGATTTAAAGAGGACTGCTTGTCTTTCAACTTCATTGAAGAGTTTAAGGAGTATTGGCATTAAACATTCTCTAAATTTCTTATAGAATTTAGCCATGAATCAATCAGGACCTGGGCTTTTCTTTGTTGGTAAGTTTTTAATTACATTTTCAATTTCAATAGCTGATATTGGGTTATTCAAAATTGTTATATCTTCTTGATTGCACTTTGGTAGCTCATATGTTTCTAGAAGTCTGTCTATTTCCTCTGGGTTTTCCACCCTATGAAAGTAGAGATTTTCAAAGTAGGTATTCATGATCTTTTGAATTTCCATGGGATCTGTAGTAATTTCCCTCTTTTCAGTCCCTATTGCATGGACTTCAGTATTTTCTTTCTTTTTCTTGATAAGGTTGACTAGAGGTGTATCAATTTTGTTTATTCTCTCAAAAAATCAGCTCTTTGACTTGTTAATTATATTTTTTTAGTTTCAATTGCATTAATTTCTGCTCTAATCTTTTCAATTTCCTCTCTTCAATGAGATTTGGGTTTGACTTGCTCTTTCTTTTCTAGAAGCTTGCGATGAAGCATTAGGTTGTTTATTTGTGCTCATTCTGTTTTCTTGATATGACAGTGTATTGCTATATATTTCCCTCTTAAGACTGCTTTCATTGCATCCCACAGGTTACAGTATATTGTTTATGCATTTTCATTGAATTGTACATATTGCTTTATTCCTTCTTTAATTTCATCTGTAGCCCACTGGTTGTTCAAAAGTTTGTTATTTAATTTCCATGTATTTATGCAGTTTCTTTTGTGATTGATTTCCAATTTTAGTGCACTACAATCAGATATTACACATGGAATAATTTTGCTGCCTTTGCATTTACTTAAGAATGTTTTATGAGGTAATATATGCTCTATTTTGGAGAATGTCCTGTGTGCAGCTGAGAAGAATGTATATTCTGATGTTGTTTGGTGGAATATTCTGTAAACATCTACTAAGTCCATTCACTCACAGGTAAGATTCAGTTCTGTTATTTCTTTGCTGACTTCTTGTGTAGTTCATCTATCTCTTTGTGACAATGGGGTATTAAGGTCTCCTATTACAATTGTTTTCTTGTGTTTTGGTTTTTCATGTCCTTTAGTATTTGTCTTATATAGTTGGGTGCTCCTGTTTTTGATGCATATATATTTATAATTGTTAATTCTTCCTCTTTATTTTTACACTTACAAGTATGTAGTGGCCTTCTTTATCTCTTTTAATCCTTTTAGGTTTGAAGTTCACTTTGTCTGCAGACAGAATAGCTACCCCTGCTTTTTTCTCAGTTCCTGTTGTATGGAATACTGTTTTCCATCCTTTGGCAATGAGTTTCTTTATGAGTCAGATGTGTTGCTTGTATACAGCATATTGTGGGATCCTGTTTCTAGATCTATTCTGTCAACCTGTTTCTTTTGACAGGTGAATTGAGCCATTTACATTTATGGATATCACTGATATGTACTGGCTTGGCTTTGCCATGTTGTGTTCCTGTAGTTGGTTTCCTGCTTTCCTCCCTTGTTTAATTTCTTGTCCAGCCTGGTGGTTTTTTTCTGTTGTTGTTCTGGAGATTGTGGTCATTTTTATCTCTATCTAGCATGTCTTTCAATACTCTTTCTAGGGTTTGTTTGGTGGACATGAATTTCTTCAGTTGTTCTTTGTCATGGACATAATCTTGTTTCTCCATTAAATTTGAAAGACAGTTTTGCTGGGTACATCAGTCTGGGTTGAAAGTTGTTTTTTGCTTGACGTACTTCACTCCAAGTTCATCTTAACTGGAAGGTTTGTGCTGAAAAGCTTGCCATGATTGTAATAGGCTTTCCTTGGTAGGTGAGTTGTGTCTTCTCTCTAATAGCTTTTAGTATTCTGTTTTTATGCTGTATGTCTGGGATCTTAATTATTATATATCTGGGTATGGATTTATAGTGCTTGTAATTGTTTGGCATTCTATATACCTCATTTATTTGTGTATCAGATTTTTTCTGCATGTTTGGGAAATTTTCTGTTATTACTTCTGTGAATAACTTACCTATGTCATTCGTGTTGACTCTTGCATCTTCATCGATGCCTCTTAATCTTATATTATTTCTCTAGGCATCATCTTAAAGCTGCTGGATTTTCATTTCATGCTGCTTTGTTGTTTTTATACTCTACCCTTTCAAGATCACTATCTATGATCCTGTCCTCAAGGACTGAAATTCTATCCTCAGCTTCATTTAAACAGTTTTGCCAGCTTTCTATAGAATTTTTTGTTTCTTGGATATCTTCTTTGAATTTGTTTCATGGATTCTGCTTGTTTTCTACATTGCTCATTCAAAGTTTCAATCAACTTCCCATGCTCCTATATATTTTTTTAATCTATTTCTTCTCTAGCTGTGCTGAGCAACTTGTTTGCTAAGATTATTTCTGTGTTTATGTAAGAAATTATTTCTAATTTGGTTTTCTGTATAGCCTCATGGATTTGTTTCTTTACTTCATTTACTATATTTTCAGAGATTTCTGGTGTATGTCTTTTGAAGTCCTCTATTTCACTCTCACCTGTTCTTGCTAGATATTTGAGATTGCATTTTACTTTTTTGTTTTGTCATTTTCACCCTCTGGGCCAATATCTGGTTATTCAATCCCAATAGTCACAACTGTTGGCAGTGTGTCTCCTAGGGTCCTAATGTGTGGTTTATGTCCACCTGAATGTTGGGTACATAGTGACCGGAACCTGCTGAGGTCCTCTGTTTGGGCAAGGGTCCACTGAGTCTCCCATTAAACCAGCCTGGCCAGTCCACTGCAGTTCAAGGTTTTGGGAGGGAGAGTGGGAGCCAAACATTCACAGAAGTGTTTGGTCTAAGAGATGGGGAGGGTAGCCAAGGGCAGCAGGCCAAGCTGGGTGGGTGTGGTGGTCCTCTTTGCCAGCATGCGGGGGAGCACACTGGGGCATGGCACGGTGGCCCAAGCTGGGATGGGCACAGCAGTCCTCCTCTAGGCCAGTGTGTGTGGGGGAGCACACCAGGGTGCAGGCATGGCGTGGTGGCCTGAGCCTCAGTGGGTGTGCAGTGCTCCTCCGGGCTGGCACCTCTTATGCATTTAGAACCAGGACTTTTTATTTTAAAGTGGATAAAATCAAGGAAAATAAACAGAATAAAATGATTCAAAATAAACCAGTATAAGTGATACAGGATTTCAAAGCAATGCAAAATCAACAAAAGTTACCATAGTGCCCCATGTTGACTTCAAAATAGCTGCAGCTACCTTCAGACATAGTATAAATCAAACAGAACAGGATAGAATAGAACCATTAAAGACAAAACAATGAATGCAACAAAGGGCTTTAAAACAAGACAACAGTAAATCCAAAATGAGTACTATAGTATATCTTGCTATCTTTGAAATAGCTTCTCAGATATAACAAAATCAAACAAAACAAAACAATAAAACCCAACCCAATAAAATAGTGAAAATGCTACAGGACTTTAAAACAAGACAATAGGGAATCAACAATGGTTGCCACCCTCAGAAGATCCCTACTTGATTACCCACTGTGTGCCACTATCCTCTGAACAGATGATCAGACCACTGGACCTAGACCTGCAAGGTCAGTGAAACACCAAAACACCACAAACATCGAATTGCATTTCCCCTCCATAGCTATCATCTCAGCCTGTGTTTCTCTAGATAAGCTGGTCACTTGGTGTGGTAGGGGGAGGATGGGATCTTCTTATTTGCCAGCCCATGTGCCTGAAGGGACTGGAGTCTGGCTGATCACCTGCTGCTGGCTGCTTGTGCATGGCACTGGTTCTCAGGTAGGGCTTGCTTTTTGGTGAATCCTTGTTCTATCCCTCCACAGTCTGCAAATGGCCTAGAGCCAGGGCTTCTGGAGGGTGATGGATCATGAGGGTGTTATATTCTTAAGTAGATTTAATGACTTATACATTCAGCAGTTGGGTGCACTGTTAAGAGGCAGGACAGTAGGTCACTCAGAGAGTGACCTGGAAAGGTTAATGTCCTCTCTGTGCTGTTCTGATTCCTGGCTTCCCCGAGGTGAGCAACTTTCACTTTCCTCTCTGCCAGGCTCTTCCCTCATGCCATTTCTACATTTGGACTGGCTGACCATTGAAGGACTGGGACCTCAGAAATTGTGAGGTAAAATATACCTCTCCTTTTTGAAGCTGTGTGTGCTCCTTTTTGAGGTTGTGTGTGACTGTCTCAGTTACTTTTCTCTCATTATTTCCCAAATTAAGAAAGGATAGGTTCATTTAGCTTACAGTTCGTGGAGGTTTCAGTCCGTAATCAGCTGATTCCAAGCAAAGTGATACATGGCAGAGGAGTGACAGTTCATGGCAGTGGAAGACAGAACAAGCAGCAAAAGCAAAGTGGGAGGAGCATAAAGAGAAGAGTTCCAGTCCCTTATATTGTATGTAGACCACATCTACTTGGGTGTTGCACTTATACCCATAATTCTAGCATTGGACCATGAATTATTTACAAACTCTAGAAGCCTACCTCCATGGCTGCATGAGGCTTTGGGAGGACATCCAGACTCAAACACTAACACTGTAGCCAGGGGTTGCAAGGAGAAAAATTACATACAAAACACATAATTGATAGTATTATTTATAATGGTTACCCAAGGAGTCAAGCACAAAGAAAGTGCAGAAAATCTGTCCACAACATTAAAGACCTAGAAAATCTAGCCAAGGACCTGGATCCCATGGCAATCACCTGCATGAGTTCAGCTGAAAACCTAGAGTCCATGACAATGACTCATGCAAGTCTATTTCACATATCTGCTCTGGAAAGGCCCCAAGGTCAGTGGTAGAAGCTAGAAAGTCTGTGCTAGTGGGGTGAAGGATCTGTGCCATTAAGTTGAAGGTTCTGCAATGGAACCCAGAAGTGACACTCAAAATAAGGACTAGGGCTCCCCCATAAAGTACCACTGCCATTCTCAGTGACAGTGAAGTCCTGAGTGCCTCTGTTGATGAGAACAGCAGAGTTCATATCAGAAAACAAACATAACAAGCATCTCCTGGAGATTGAACAGCATGCATCTTCCTCTCTGAAGCCAGGAAACAATGCTCAAAGTAAGGACCAGAGCTCCCCCAAAGTGAACTGCAGCCATTCTCAGTGACAAAGTCCTAAGCTCCTCTGATGATAACAACTGATTTCCTATGAGAGAGGCCAAACTCCTCCAGGAGAAGCAACATCTCCAAAAGAATCGAGTGCTGAACAACAGCACTCACTTAGAAGAACCCACAATGCTATTCTTCCTCTCCAAGTCTCCTTTTTATCCTCAAGTGGACTGTTATGCGCAGTACCACACTGATTCTGTCCAGCTGTTGTTTAAGTTGACTACTAGCTACCAATTCACTACAGTGATGAAGAGAGTAAGAAGTACCTGGAAATTAGATTGCTGGATCAACTGGTTGTCCTATTTTAACTTTTTAAAAGGATTTCCAAATTGTTTTGTAAAATGTCCACAGTAATTTTCATTCTTTCAGCGGGGTGCAGGGTTCTCTTTTCTCTACAACTTCATCAAAACTTAGTATTTTGAAGCAGGTATGGTGATCCATGTCTATCACCCCAGTGCTCAGAAGGCTGAGTCAGGAGGAGTGCTGTGGGTCTGAAGCCAGACTGGGCTACAGTGTGGCTCAAGACGAACCTGAACTACATGGTAAGACCTCGTCTCAAAAACACCACTACCAACAACAAAAACTTAGTATTTCGGTAATGGCTATTCTAACAGCTGTGGTTGTGATTTGCACTTCAGTGAGAAGTAGTAAGGTTTAGTTGTTTGAAATGTTTTTATTAGTATATATTTGCAGTATATGACTACAATCACTGTGAGGAGTTGTTACATGTACATGACACGTTGTAATTCTTTTTAGGTTGTTTTTCTCTTTCCCCACAATGCTACTTGCTTTTTTTCCCATTGCAAAAGTTCTATCTCTATGTTTCCTATTATTTGTCTTTTATTTGGCTCTTTGATTAGTTAGTTTATACTTTAGATTACTCATCTAGGAGAAATCATATGATATATAAAAGCTTCTGTGCCTTAATTTATTTTATTTAATATTATGGTTTCAATGTGTACCCTTTTCCCCCACAAATGACTCAAATTTGTCCTCCTCTGTACTCCTCTGTATATTAACACCATGTTTTCTTTACCCATCCATCTGTTGTAGAACATACTAGCTGCATTCAAGATTTAGCTATTATGAATTGTGCTATGATGAACATGTGTATGCATGGTTCACTGTAATAGTATGTCTTTAACTCTTTCAGGAAGATACCTGAAAGGAGAATAGCTGGTCCAGTGGAATTTTTATACAGATTTCCATCGTATTTGTATTATTTTACATTCCTGCCAACAGTGTTAAGGGGTTTCCTTTTCCTCTCAGCCTCAGCAATGCTGATTATTGTTTGAATTCTTGATGGTAGCCATTTCTTCTGGTATAAAACAGAATCTCAGTGTCTTAATTTGCATTTGTCTTATAGCCAGAGATGCTGAATATTTTTTTATGTACTTAATGGCTATTTGTACTTCCCCTATGAGAAGTGTCTATTCATTTCAACTATCCATATTTTTGGGTATTTTATTTTGGGAGCTGTATATCCTATATCTAGATGTCCTACAAATCCTCATGAACTCCTAGGTGGGATTTTTTGGAGCTGGCTGGATCTAGGGCATTTGATACTGTGATTAAGAGTGTGTGGTACTAAATTAGTCCACTTATTGGAATTTGTGTAGCTCTGAGTGTGGCTGAATAGATTACTGAGGACAGAAGCCCTGGGTGTGGGTGGTACCACCTAAAAAATTTGTATCCTGGATGGAATAAAAGGAAAGGACTGGGTCACTGTTACTACTGCTGGTGCTAATGATAATATTTCCCATTTTGTAGGTTCTCTTGTCCCTTGGTTGGTTGATTTCTTTGATGTGTGAAAGTTTTTAATTTGATATAATCCCACTTAATGATTTTTTTAATCTTATTTCTTATGTAATTGGGGTCTGTACAAGGTGTATCCCAGTCTTCAAGAGTTTTACCTACTTTAAATTCCAGCAGTTGTTTCTTTCCAATATTAGGTCTTCCATCCATTTTCAGTCTTCTGCATGTGTATATCCTGTTTTCTCAGCACAATTTGCTAAACAAGTTTTCTTTATCCCAGCATTTACTTGTGGCCTTCTGTCAAAGATTATACGGTTATGTCTATGGAATTGTTTCTAGCTCCTCTGTTTCAGTGATTCACACATTTGTTATTGTGCCAATACTGTGCTGCTTCTGTTTCAGTAGCTTTGTTATGTAAGTTGAAATTAGGGGTTGTAATCCCTCCTACTTGCTTTTGTTGCCCAAGACTGTTTTTGCTGTTCTAAGTCTCTTCTGGTTCCATATGAATATGACAATTCTTTTTTCTAGTTCTGTGAAGAATGCTGTTGGTAGTTTGGGAATGAATTAAATCTATGTATCAGTTTTGAAAGTATGGTCATTTTGACTATACTGTTTCTGTCTATCTAGGAACAGGGGCTAACTTTCCAATTTTTTGGATATCCTCTTTGATCTCCTTTTTCAAATTACTTTAGCTTTTGTTGTAGTGGATTTTCACTTTTTTGGTTAAGTTAACTCCTATGTATTTGATTTTCAGACTGTTATTGTGAATGATTTTTTTTTCTAATTTCTTTTTTGTAGTTTTATTATTGACATAGATGAATGCTATTGATTTTTGTATATTGATTTTGCATCCCACTACATTGCTGAATTTGGTTATTATTATAGGAGTCTTTTGGTGGAATTTCTGGATTTTCTATGTAAAGAATCATGTCACCTGCAAATAATGTTAATTTGACTTCCTTTGCTATACATATTGCTTTTATTTCTTTCCCTTGCCTGAGTGTTATAGCTAAAGTTCAGAGTACTATACTGAACAAGAGTGGTGACAGTGGACATCTTTGTCTTGTTTCTGACTTTAGAGGACAAGTTTTCAGCTTTTCTCCATTTAATATGATTTTGGCTGTCGGTTTGTCATAAGTATCTTTTATCAGATTGAAATAAGGTCCATCTATATTTATTTTCTTCAGGGTTATCTGTCATGAATGGATGTTGGATTTTATCAAAAGGTTTTTCTTTATATATTAAAATGATAAAGTGTTCAGATTATCTACATCTTCTTATTTCAGTTTTTTTATTAGTTCAGTTTTAATAATTCATAAGTTTTTAGGAATATGTTCATTTTTTCAGGAATTTTCACTGTGTTGGAGAACAATTTTTCATAATGGCTATTAATTATCTGGATTTCAGTGGTGTTCATTTTTATTTCACCTTTTTAATTTCTTATTACATGGATGTGGCTTTTCTAGTCTATCTTTTGGTAAATTTAGCTAAATGTTTGTCTATTTTATTTACTTTTTCAAAGAACCAACTTCTCAATTCATTGATTCTATTCTTTTTTGTCTCAATGTTGTTAATTTCTGTTCTAATTTTTATGATTTCCCTCCTTACACTAAATTTGGGTTCATACTGTTCTTGTTGTCCTCTAGTATTTCAAGTAACATTGTTAGGTTGTTTATTTGAGCCCAGTCTATTTTTCCAAAGTGAGTATTTATAGTAATAAACTTCTGTGTTAGGACTGCTTTCATTGTCCCATAGATTTTAACATATTATATTGGTATTACCATTTGATTCTAGGACTTTAATATCTTCCTTGATTTTTTTCTACAACCCATTGAGTGTTTGTAGTGTTAATGTGTTTGTAAAATTTGTATGCTTTCTTTTGTGATTCATTTCTAGTTTTAACACATTATGATTTGATAGTATACATGGGATGATTTTGATTCTTTTGTATTTATTTAACTAAACTTCTTGAACTAGTATCTGGTAGCTCAGCTTTACTATTTTGTTCTTTCTTTTCTTTTCTTTCTTTATTTCTTTTAGATTTTTGTTCAAACAGGGTCTTGCTATGTAATTCAGGCTTGCCTTAATCCCACAATGTCACCTAGGCTGCCCTTCAAAGCACACTCATTTTCCTGCTTCAGCCTGCCGTATTGTGGGATTATAAGCATGTACCTCCATTCTCAGCATCTATTTCTTTGGTACTTTTTATTTAGTTGATCTGTTTGTGAAAGTTGGGTATTATGGCTACCTACTGATTATGTTGGTGTTTTTGATCTTTATGTCCAGTAATGTTTCTTGTATGAACTTTGGTACATTATTTGGGACATATATATTTACAATTGTTATCTCTTCCTGTTGAATTATTTCCTTAACTTATGGGAAGTGATCTTTGCTTTTCCTCATCAGTTTTTTCTTAAAATTTATTTTTTCTATGAATAAAAATTGCTGCTCACAAGGAGATGATCCCCACCTAGAAACCGGCGCCATGCATGGGTCACTGCCAGAGTGGGGACAGCCATACCCAAGCCTTTCTCTGTGAGTCAGTGTGTTTCTCTGGCTGGGGAGGGAGAGAACCAGGTCTCACCAGGAAGTGATCCTTGCCTGGAAACCATATCATTTTCATTGTTTTCTTTTCTTTTCTTTCTTTCTTTTTTTTTTTTTTTGTCTTTCTGAGACAAGGTCTTACTATGCAGCTTAAGCTGAACTTGGGTTCACTTTGTAGCCCAGGCTGGTCTCGAACTTGCAATGATCTGCCTGCCTCAGCCTCCTGAGTGGAGTGCTGGGATTACAGGAGTGCGCCACCACACCTAGCTTCATTGTTTCCTTGGGTTCAGTTTTTTATTCTTTTTTCCTGTTTGATTATGTTAAATCTGATGGCATAAGCAGCTATTTAAAAGATAACAAAGATATATGGTAGCCACTTTGGATTTACTTTTAGCTTATTTTGAAGTCCTTAATTGCATTCATTGTTGTGTTTTTATTGTTTCTATTCTATTCTCTTTTGTTTGATTTTCACCATATCTGAAGAATTCTGCAGCTATTTTGAAGACAACAAAAGGCATTATGGTAACTGTTGCTGATTTTGCAAGGTTTTGAAGTCCTGTATCACTTATACTAGTTTATTTTGATTGGTTTTATTCTGTTTTATTATCCTTGGTTTTATCCTCTTAAAAAATATCACCAATACTGAAAAAATGAAGTAAAAAGTAAAAATTACTACTCCAGCTTTCTTTCACAAAACTGGTGCATAGAATATTATTTTTCATCCTTTAGTATTTAGTCTATGAATTTCTTTCTTGGTTAGATGAGTGTCTTAAATGCAGCAGACCACTGGTCTTTGTTTCTTGATCTGGTCTGCCAGTCTATGTCTTTTAATTGAGAATTTGAAGCCATTTATGTTGAAGGTTATTACTGAAACATAATGACTTATTTGTGATTTGTGTCATTGTGTTCATTTGTGTTGTTGCCTCTTGTGTTTGTTTGTTTTGATTTTAACTGCTCAACTTGCTTGACATATTGATTCCATCAATTTTTTTGGCTTTTTTGGTTGGTCTTTGTCTAGGATATTCTTGCATATTTTTGAGTGCTGTTTGGTGTTCATGAGTTTCTTAAGGTGTCCTTTGTCATAGAATGCCCTTATTGCTCCATAAATTTTGAATAAAAGTCTGGTTTGGACTTTCATTGAAAGTTGTTTTCTTTTAGACCTGGAAGTATTTCATTCCGAACTCTGCGAGTCTTTAATGTTTGTGCTGAAAATAATACTGTAATCCCAATGAACTTACTTTTATATGTGATTTCTTTTTTCTCTGACAGCTTTTAAGATTTTTGTTTTTGTGTTGGGAGTCTGGGATTTTGACAACGCTTTGTCATGCAGAATTTCTCTTTCTTTCTTTCTTTCTTTCTTTCTTTCTTTCTTTCTTTCTTTCTTTCTTTCTTTCTTTCTTTCTTTTGACATTTCATGATATTTTGGCATTCCTTACCAGTATATTAATTTCTCTATATTTGAAAAGTTTTCTGCTACAATTTCTATAAATAAGCTTTTAAAAGTTCACATGTATTATCCTCTAATTTCTCTGTAAAGCCAATTAGGCTTATGTTAGACTTCATAGCATCATCTATAGCTGTTGTGTGAGATTTTCATGCTCTCATTGTTTGTAAAGTTTCTCTGGCTATACAGTAGTGTGACTCCATCTTGTTTTTGACTTTGGAAACATTTTCTTTACATTGGTCATTTAGTCTTTTTGTAAATGCAAACGAATTCTTTGTCTTTGGGATTTTTCTTTGGCAACTTTTTGTAGAACTCATTTCTTTGATAAATTTGTCATTCTTGTTTTGAGCCATTTTGCTAACCACTTCCAACTTCTTGTTTCTCCCATAACTACACTGTTCAGTTTGTTCGACAGTTCCACTATCTTTTTAGTAATGTTGTGATCAATTTCTTTGCTTTCTCTTCATTCACTTAGTGTAGCTTGGCTATGTAGTCTTTGCTTTCCTCTTCATTGATACTACTTGGATCTGCTTTGGAAAGTTAGCACTCTTCAAGGTACATTTTTTGGCCTTGTTTTTTCATGTTCCATTTGTATGTGTCTACATGTATGTGCTGAGGATTGAGTCAATAGGGTGTAAATAATGTGATGTTGGTATGAAATTTCTTTAGTTAGATTGTTTTTTTAAAAATGATGTATTGGGCTGGGAATTTAGCTCAGTGGCTTAAGTGCCTGCCTGGCAAGCATGAGATTGTGAGTTTGATCCCCAGTACCAAAAAAAAAAATTGATTCTAAAAATGATGTATCATTTGACTTTGCAAAAAAAAAATCTTTAAAATATTGTTAACCTGTCAATCTATTCAATTTAATTGAGTTGGACTCTGTCACTGTGTAAGGAGAGAAGTTCTGCTGGCTGTAACAGCAGCAACAGATCCAAACACAAATCAATCATACACACTGAAATTGTTTTGATTTTACTTTTTATTCAGTGCCCCTTACTGACTTCATAGTACCATTATTTTTGCATTGTGTATAGTGTGGATGGTGGAAGAAGGGGTGAGGAAGGGGACATGGAATAGGGGTATGTCAATAGGAAAGGAGGGAGGTAATATGTCAAATAGACAGGAAATTGGACTCTGTTGAAATTGTTTTTTATAGCGCGGGGGAAGAGCTAGTGTTTAGGAGTTGGAAAGCGTATTTCTATAGGAATGAAGAGGTATTCAGGTGTGTGGAAGTGTAAAGACTGAGGAAGACTGTGAGATTGTCAACCTGTTAATATACTTGTACTTAGTTTTGTTTGGATCCTATTATCCCAATTTTGTTAAGGATTATTCTAATGTGGCTGTGAATGATACTGTTAAGGTTACAGCACTGATAAATTCAAATTCTCTAATCTACTTATGCAGGCCCCTGCAATATTTATGACATTAGCTAGGTGGAAAGTTAGAGTGGAAAGGGAAGGATGTGAGATAATGAGGAAGATTAAAAAATAGGAAAGAGAGTAAAAAGGAAAAGAGAAGTACTAAAAAAAAAGGACTAGGTCAAAGGGGGGAAATCTTGAAGAATAAAATACAATAACAAGACAATACCAAAAGCAAGAACCAGAGAAAAAGAAAAAAATAAAAAAAGATGAAAATGAATAAGAAACAATTAACTAAGATAACTCAAATCAAAGATGCAAGAAATAATAGCGGCAACAGTTAAAATAAAAATAAACTCTACATAAATGTTAAAGTATTAACCCAGAGCACCACACAGTTCCCTCAACACTGGAGTCACAGTCTGATCATAAACAGCCAAGCAGTTTAGCCCTTCGCACCAGGAAGTTTCCTGTCCAAAGCCTAAGGGCTGTTGTTTGAACACAGGTCAAGGTTGCAAACTTGATTGATCTGAGATTAGATATCAGGAATATCTCTGTGTCTTCTTCCACAGTTTCCTTGCCTAATTTGTGTCCCTCTGCCCAGAGAAGGCTGCCTCAGAGCCATTCACTGAAGTTAGGGCCACCCCGAGGCTTGTGAGAGGGCTCCCTTTTCCAGTGCGGGGTGGTAAGCAGCACCTCAAGCTGTCTCAGGCCTTTCTGGTATTGAGGTAACAGGAGAACAGTCTCTAAATTGTCCTGTTGTTACAGGCAGCTGAGCCAATTAGAAATATTATAGGCAGTTACACAGGGCTGGGCCCTCAAAGAAGCTGTCACAGAGGACCAGATATCTGATGACCTTTGAGAAGACACACACCTCCTGCTGCAGGCCAGATCTTAAAACAGGAGACACACACCCCTTACTGAGGGCCAGATCTCAAGACAAATGCAAGCACACCCTTAAATATAATCCTTAGGGATTAAATCTGGATCATTTTATGCCCACTTTGCAAATTCTCATTTTCCCCACCTTTGAGCCATCTAATCTCATGGTTCTATTCCATAAAATTCCCTGGAAAAGACAGAGTCGGGGGCAACCCACTCAAGACTCTCTTCTGTCTCTCTTCAGACAGAAGCTTTCTCTCAGTAAATATATTCTACTCTTCACCTCTGTTTTTCCTAAAATTCATTCTTCTATTTTAGAGAACATAAACTTGCGGACATAGGGGTTGGGTGTTTCATTCTCCTATATCACTGTCATTTGGGCTCCAGTGTCTCTCCTCTTACAAATCCAATCTCAGCTTAGTGTATTTGTATCAGACTGCCTTTTCCCTGGGCTCTGTAATGCTTAGCAAGAGGTGGTAGAGATTCCCATTTGTGTAGGAGGAAAGGGTGATTTGCTTTTTTCTATGTTGAGCAAACCTTCTCTCTTCCCTTCCTGTTGCTGTTTGCAGGTGCTGGACATCTTGTTTACAAGATGCTGGTGGGTGGTATCTTGTCCAGCTCATTTTCCTGCTTTTAGCTTCTGTGTTTTCCCAGGTTGTATATATCTCACTCACCATGCCAAGCACATTGCCAAACTGTCACTGAAGGACCAGCTATTTCCCTCAGTCAGCTCCTCTCCTAAGATGATGTCTACTCTGGGTCTGGGGTGGAAATGGGGTGCCAGTGAGCCAAGCGTGGCCTACTTTTCTCTCACAGACTCCTGAAACACTGGATTTTAGCCCAGCTAGAGTTTCTTTTTCTTTATCCTCCTGTATCACATTAACTTTTGTTCCCTTCACAGAATGTCTGCTTGCTTTGCTTCAGCACAAATTTAGAGACACTCACCCTTGCTGTCTTCTCCTAGGTACCAACTTCTTTCTTTCATTTATTTTTTTTAGTGCTGTATACCTGTTGCCAATCTGTATGTCCTTAGAGAGATTCTATTCAGATTCTCTGCTTGTTTTCAAAAAGTCATGAATCATTCATTCTTGTGCTCAATTTTTAATTTTTTTAAATTGTTGAGTTCTTGATATATTTTGGATAGTAACCATTTATCAGATATATGGCTTGTAAATGTTTCCTTGTATATTGTAGATTGTCTATTGTTTCATTTGCTGTACAGAAACTTTTGTTTTATGTAATCCCATTTGTATGCTTTTTATTTTGCTACCCACGCTTTTGGTGGTAATATCTCAAAATAATCACTGATCAGCCCATCATGAAACTTTTCCTTATGTTTTCCTCTGGTAGCTTTATAGCTTTATGTCTCAAATTTACATCCCTAATCCATTTTGCATTGATTTTTGTATGGAGTGGTGAGGATTTAATTTCATTCTTCTGTATATAAATATTCAGGTTTGCAGCACTTTAAGAATACTATCTATCTGCATTTCATGTTCTTGGCACTTTTGTAGAAAATCGATTGATTATAAGTTTTTGAATTTATTCTGACCCATCTATTCTGTTCTGTTGATCTTTGTGTGTTTTTAGACTAGTATCATGATGTTCTGGTAACTATAATCTGCTATAGATTTTGAAATTAGGGTAATACCTCCAGCTTTGTTCTTTTGGGTCAAGATTACCTTGGCTGATTTTTTTGTAATTTTGTATGACTTTTATAATTATTTTTCTATTTCTATGAAAAAAATAACTGGAATTTTGGTAAAATTTCATAAAATCTAGACTATTTTGAGTATGTGGATATTTTAGCAATGTTAATTCTTCCAATTCATGAACATAGGATGTTATTCTGTTTACATGTCATGTAGTGCCGTTGAACAACTAATCTATATACCAATTATTTCTTACTTGGACTACTCTAATGGTTTTTTTTTTCATGTTTCTACATTTGTGCTCTTCCTTTACTATTTATTTACCCTTTATAGAGCTTATGAGTAATTCCCCGAAAGCATAATGCTAGTCATTTTACTCCTCTCAAAATGGTTGAAATGATGATCAAAAACATAATTTGGTTAAGAATTTAAAGCTAAAAGGTAGACTAGAGAGTTAAAGACTGATCACGATTTTTTTGAGTCTCAATAATAGACAACTAAAACCAGCTGTATGATTCTGAAATACACTACTCACATCAAGGGTTCAAAATGATGATGGATACAGAAAAACTCCTTAATCGGATTCCTGAACAGAACTTCTCTGGAGAAAACCTGGTTCTTTGAATTGGTGACATGGCAGATTTCTTTCTGAGTGTCATCTAAGAAATTTAA
Source organism: Hydrochoerus hydrochaeris (assembly GCA_004027455.1). Taxonomy (NCBI): domain Eukaryota; kingdom Metazoa; phylum Chordata; class Mammalia; order Rodentia; family Hydrochaeridae; genus Hydrochoerus; species Hydrochoerus hydrochaeris. The sequence goes on along the minus strand of PVLA01005059.1, from coordinate 50,831 downwards.
AAGTCTGAATATATAGGCAACTTAGTTGCTGGTGCTACAGTTAAGATCACTATGCTGGGACTAGTTTGTGTGTTCAGAGTTCCATAGGACAAAGTTTATGTTTTCCCATGGCTGGGTCACAATACCTGACAACTACTTAAAGGAAGAGAGGCTTATTTTGGTTTATGATTGAGAGCCTGCAGGACATTATCAGCTGGTTCTCAGCAGAAACATCCTGTCAGAATAGTGTGGTAGAGCAGTTTTCACTTAAGGGGACTGGCATGCAAAACACACAAACAGTGACAGAGAAGGACAAAGAACATGCGTATCATCCGAAATTACCCAGAAGTACTCATGACCCACACAGACACCTGGAAGTGTGCTTTACAAATCCCTCACTGGTTCTCAAGGCATTCAGTTTGATACAATTGATTTGATCACTACAAGTTTCATACATGGATATAGACCATATAAGAAAAAGATGTCCTTAACAAATGCTTTTTAAAATGGTGTACAACAGCATTGCCTTGAGTAATAATGGGACTGAATAATAATGACTAGCCAGAGGAATGTACATCTCCAGTGACATGGAAATTGGCATTAAGTCTCTCCAGTGAGCTGTCTAAAAAAAAAAAAAACCTATGGAAATATCAAAGGCCAAGAATTATCTTTAAATAAACTAAACTCATAAAGGAGGAGGACTTGCACTTTCTAATTTAGATAAAGGAAGAAGTTTTCTTGTGCTTATTTTTTCCCAGTCCTTTCTCTTTTAACCTGGTGAATTTAGAAATGTAGGTTATAAAAAATGTGAGGGAAGAGTGAAAATTTAGGGAGAAAATGGAGAAGTATGATTATGATATCTTTATTGATATGATATCCTTATTGCTAATTTACAGAAGCCCTCAAATGGGAGGAAAGAAACATTTGGGCTTTAAATCAGTAGGGATATTTATTACTCCATTGGTCTTGGTTATTTTAACTATTGAATTGGGACAATGGTTTTACGGTTTAATGTAACTATGGGACATATTGTGTGATCAGTCAGTTATGAGGATACTTTATCAAATTTATTAAAGAATAATCAAATGTCTTCTTCCCTTAAATAGCATCATGGGGAAAAATATGTAAATATGAAGTGACTTTCTGATTAACTCTCAAAAGTTGTGCTTATTTAAAATACCAGTCTAATACTCTGATGCTTATCATCACACTTTCAATAAAATCTTAGGTGCCCTGATCTCATCTCCTGCTGACCCCCTCCTAATTCACTCATTCATTCCATCTTGCACATTGGCTTTGTTTCTATTTCATGAGTGGAACTTTCCTTCTTCATGTGTAAGATTCATGTCTTAGCCTGAAGGCTCTCCAGACCTTTCTGATTTTTTTTCTCTTTATTTTTTAAAAGTATTTTTCACAATGTAATTCTCACATATCTACACCTGTACTGGTCTCTGGTTATTAGGGGACCCACATTAACAAACGGTCACTAGGGATGTTTTTAGAACTTTGCTGAAAGTAAAAATCTAATTCAAAAAATTGGAGCATGAATGGAAGACAACTAAGCATAGTAATGAATGTGGGTCATTCCTTATGGATTTTATCTGTAAATGGAGGGGAAGCTATGGTGATATCAGTTGAATTTTGTTGTTGATGGTTTCTGTGTGGGTGTTAGGAAGGTAACTAATAGGTGCCAGAGCTTTCCCTGATGGTAGAAATCTAGTCCTTGCTCTCTATGTTTTTGGAGGTGGGTATTGTTTTTCTCACATCAGATGAGGAAATCAGGGTTTATGGATTGTAATCCATTTGCTTGCTCTGTTAAGAGGGACAGATTATTTCCAACCCTTTCTTTTCCTAGACCTAATATGATACTTTTGGGAACAACCAGTAAAGAAGATGTGTTTGAAACCCTGGAAGAGTAAGAGAGGGGATAATTGATGTATTATCAATTCTAGGTCCTAGAAAAGACAGGAGGTGATATGACGTCGTTAGATAAGCAGAAACATCTTTCTCTGATGTTAGCATGGCTGGTATCATCAGTCCATGATATTCCTAACAGTTTCTAATGGCTGAATTTATATTGCATCAAGACTAAACTCTAGATTCTTTATCATGGCCCGCATGATCCACTTGCTTTACCTCTGCTCAGTGCTCTGTCCTCTTCAACCAGTATTATCTCTCAGTTCATTTCAGATAAAATATCCCTTCCTTAAGGAAAGCATGCCTTTCTATTCTCTAGGCCTTTGCACTAATGTGTTCCTCTGCCTAGAAAGCTTTTTCTTGAAATCAGGTTTTGGGGCAAATATCTTAAAAATTTCTTGTAAGTAATCCTTTCCCTAAATTGTTATTCTCCAATACTATTTGTCATTTTAGAATGCACCACTTTCTGAAATGCATTTCATTATCTTTCTTTTTCCCATACCTGCCACCTTCCTGAATACAGAGAACTTATGTTTCATGTTCCTGCTGTGCCTTCAGGGTCTAGAATGGTGTCTTCCATCTAATAGACATTTTTATTGAGTTGTGAGTAAAAACGCAGGAAGTTAAGATTACTTATACTGAGATAAATTTTTTGCTTTCTTGAACTTGGTACCTCTGAATGTAAGAAGGACAGGAGAATTTAGGAAAGGTTGAGATTGTGGCTATGAATAGTAGATGAGAGAGATGAGTAAGTGATAAGAAACAAAAAATATCAGCAGTGTGCTTGGTGATCTGGCATTTCTCTTGTAATATAAATAAAAATTTAAAGGTCTCTGAGTCTAGGAAGCACGTACTATCCTTAGCTTCTTATTTGATCAATAAATGTACAAGTAGCTTTAAAACTTTTCCAATTTTGTTGACGCAATTTGTTTCCCTGAAAGCTTTAAGACTAAGACCCTTTTGGCCTATTTTGTGATTTTTTTCCCCTTCGAGTTCAAGTAAAGATTGAATTGGCCTAGCATTTTTCTTTACATATTAGCTTTGCTGTTTCTCATTCTTTTCTTTCTAAGCAATTTTTTTTTTTTAGTCTCACACTAACCACTTTCACTCTGAAGTGGAGAGTTTAATTTTCTTTCTTATTAAAAAATAGAATAAAATCACTCTATGGGTAAACCAGAGTTTTCAATTTTTCACTTTCAAAATTCAGTTTATTTCTGGGGAATTTCTCTTACTTGTTCTCTCTGCTATGTATATTATTAGGGGAATTTTCCAATCCAATAAGAAAAGGGCAATGTGTTTTTATTTTAAAATTTCTGTGAGTTTGGGAAATATATCCCATAAAGAATCAGAATAGTTTTGCAAATATCAATGAATGTACTCTGACTTTGGGAGATAGTCATAAGCTTATATGATACACTTATCCATTTATTCATTCATTTAATATTTATTGAGTGTCTGTTTCATGCCAGGCAATACATTAGGTACAAGAAAATGGACATGATGGCGACTTTTTTTAGAAGATCACTGTGAAAAAGACAGATGCTTATAAAAAGTTTTGTTTAAATTTATTAAAGGTTTATTACAGAAAGCATGTTCAGAAGACAAGACTTTCAGAAGTCTTGCCTCTACTTGGAGATTTAGCAGATGAAGGCATTGAAGGGAATCATACAATATTTTAAATTGGAAGTTAACTAGCTCTATAAAATGTTATGAGGTAGTCCAACAAGGGTGAAAAAGCTGGAAGTTCAGGATGGTTAAAATAGTGGTTGAAGTAACAATACCTGATTGCTGGTTGTGGTAATACAAGCTGTAGTCCCAGCACTTAGAAGTTTGGGGAAGAAGAATCCACAAGTATGAGGCCAGTCTGGGCTACATAGTAAGTTCAAGCCTACCCTAAGCTAGATAAAAAACAAATCATCATCAACAACAAAAACCAGATTATGAAGACTTTGAACAAAGTATTAAGACAGGTGAACTTTATACTAAAAGTTAAGAATATCCAGGGAATTTCATTCAAGAAAATATCATGGCAAGATTTGCTTTTATAAAAGTACCAGTTTGATAGCAGGTTCCAATATGGCATTAAAAGGGTTTGAGCACAAGAAAGGCCAGTAGAGAGACACTTGAGAAACAAGTGTCTGTACTATGGAAAGTGGCAGTCTGAAAACTTACTATGAAAGAAGAATTAACAGAGCATGATGCTGTCGCTGTATGTGGAAAGTGGTCACTCCTAACTTACTTGAAAAACCATTTAAAAATTCAGGAGTTCTAAAAGATGAGGATTGAGTAGAAAGATATTGGACATTTTCAACTGATAAGTTATTGAGATATTCAGGTTCAGATGGCTGGGAAGCTCTAAAACTGCTGCCCTGGAGCTCAAGGGAGAGACCGAGGTTAAAGATGGAGATTGGGAGTGAAAAACATCTAAAAGTCTGTGGAATTTGTCTGGGTAAAGAGGCAGGTAAGCAACAAGAGAGGGGTGTAAAAGAAACTGGGGATGTTAGCAGAGAGAGTAGAGTCCTGAAGATGACTGAAATTAGGTGACAGGGCGGGGGTTTAGCTCAGTGGCCTAAGTGCCTTCCTTGTAAGTGCAAGGTCATGAGTTCAATCCCCGGTACCAAAAGAAAAAAAAAAAAAAGTAGGTGACAGGAGTAGAGTACAAATAAAGATAAAACAGTTGTAGAAATTAAGAAAAGGATGTTTCAGAGAAAAAGACCCTATTTTCATCATTTTGAAACTAAAATGTCGATTAGCCATCAAGGAGATTAATCTACTTCTAAAAGATAACAGAAAAATGGTTTTAAAGATTTTTACTTAGCTTGAATTTTTGATTTTAGAACTTCACAATACATTCTATTTTCATAGTTTTAAGTTTATATATTACAACTCTAGCATATTTTCTGTGTAAAAAAGTCACAAATGAAAACCATGTGGAAGTCAGGACAAAAGTTCACATATGTTAGATTTCTATTTTATATTTTAATATTTGCTTCAACTGATTCTGATTTTCTTCTTTCAAAATATGTGTGCAGAGGTCATTTTGTGTCTTTTTTCTGAATTATTTTTAAAGTCTCATTGTAAAAATTCAAACAAGTAAAATTGGAGAGAAATGTGTGATAAACCTGCCTTAGCCTGTTTGTCTGCCCTTTAATATTTTTTCTTCATTTTCTTCCCTTTCTTCTTTTGTTCTTTTATCTTTGCAATGATTTAGTAAAAACCTGCTTTCATGTCACTTTGTGTGTGTGTGTATTGAAACTGGTGAGTGAACCGAAGTCTTTTATACTGAGCTACATCACAAGCTGTTTCGAATTTTTTGCATTTTAAGGGAGAGTCTGGATAATTCTCAAATTGTTCAGGCTAGTCTTGAACTTCAAGTCCTCCTATCACAGCCTCCCAGTGTTCTGGGATGACAGGTATTTGCCACCATGTCTGGATTCTTATATCTTTAAAAAGAAATTATTTATATAAAATAAACATAGTACTTTGTCACATCTAACAAAACTAGTGTATTAGCTACTTAGGTCATATATCAGTTATATATATCACTTAAAATTTTAATTTATTTTCAATGACTTATTTGAATTAGAATTGAAGCAATGCTCCTTTCTTCTATCATCCCTTCCATATTATGATAAAATGAACTATGTCATTGTTCTAAAGAATGTCCCTTTTTCTGGATTCAATTACTTCTTCATGATTTCTTACAGTTTTCTACTTCTATGCTTTCTGCACCTTATAGACACAGGAGTTTATTAAATTAGATTTTTACTTTTTATCAAGAATATTTTTAGTGGTATTAATATACTTAATATTTTAACTTACCAGTTTTCAATAATTTTTTATTTTCCCGCTTTTAGTTCTGCTAAAATTAATTAGTAAATTCAGGTGATAATCCAATATCAGATTCTTTGTAAGTCACTTTTTAAAATTTTTTTTTATTTAAAGAGAAAAAAAAACAAAAAAAGAACAGAAATATTACAGAATTTCAAGAAAAGAAGATAAACAGTAAGAAATCACTAGTTGATAAATTACATATTGTTCTTTTAGAAATAGTTTTTCAAGATACAAAATTAAAGCACACAAAGTGGACACTCAAACAGTGAGAGTACAAACAGATCTGTTCAACAATCCAACAAGAACCTAGAAATATGGTTATCAATTCCACCCACTGTAAGTCACTTTTAATAATGATTTTTTTCTTAACAACCATTGATAAATATTGCCTGAATCAATGTTAAAATAGGGATTAAAAAATTGATGACTTTTACAAATCTCTTATTTAATTTCCATATCCCATTGGGAATATTTAAAGATGGATCTCATTTTATCTGTCTTCTGTTTATTCATCTTCCTTGTTTTCTGAGACTGCTGGGAGGTATGCCCTTATCTTGTACAATCCTAGTCACAGACCTTAAGTCGGTTATTTCTCCAAAAAGCCATAGTTACCTTCAGTGGATAACAGGGACTGTTTCAGCCCAGATTCCCTAGCAAACAAATTTTGGTGCAATCTCAGCATAGCATGACTAAAGGAAAAAGAAGTGAGGTAGGAAAGAATGGACGCAAGGCAACATGATGGGTGCAGTTTCCTTTGCTGCATTTTAAACTTTATTTTAAACAATGACATCTTTAACAAAAGCATCTAGATGGCCACATGACTCACTTAAATACAGAACATATGAAGAATCCATTCTTTGGAGAAAAGAAAGAAGCAAATTTATTTTTCTGATTCTATTTCTTGTATATTTCCTACTGGCCAGTGTTCACCCACCAAAGTATTATCTTTGGCCACTTCTGTGTCATCCAGTAGTCTTAGGAAATGGTTGGACAGTCAAATCCTATGTCTTGCACTGTGACTTTGTGACCAAATAAAGAAGTTATGAGACCTAAGAGTTCACTTCATTAGCCTGATTTTGAGAGCAGCTACCAAAGTGCAGTGCCCAGAGCTGCTGCAGGTCAAGCTGCTATTTGTTATTGTGCAGTGGAATTTAGTCAGCTGGGTGGCAGCAGGGGTAAAACAAGCATCTCAAGGTCTAAGATGCAGGTGAGACAAAAGGAGTTCGGAGAGAATAATGTTTGACACAAAACTGTTGATAATTTAAAAATACATTTTTAACTTTTTCCCCAATTTTTTTCCCTTTTGTTCTTAGAATAATCTGAAAGAGCCCACTTTTTAGCAAAAAGATTTTACTTAATAAATTTCAGGTTGTATTAGTGATGTCATGCATCACTTTAATCTTACATAATCAGTGGAAACACAGGTTTTTGTCTGTAGTCCCAGAACAGCTGAGGTATATTTGTGGTATATTTGTAATCAGTTGTATTCCCAGGGGAGGAGAAAAGACGTTCGATGAGCCAGTTTCTGCCACAAAGGTAATGTTTAACATTGGGATATTGCTAAACCACTAGGACCTGCTCTCTTGAGCAGTTATCAGCTCCTATTAGAGGTTAATGTGTAAGTTGGCACAGAGATTATAGAAGAGGGGTCTAGATGTTTGGACAAATGTGGGATTTTTCTGGCAGCTGAAATGGGCTTAATTCAAGATTAAAAAACAGTTGAAACCATCATGACAGGAAACTAGCTGTCTCTGAATATTTGTGAGGGTTACACTGCAATTAAGTCACAATTGAGTCACCAGTTGACAACATATGAGTTACTGAATCTTTTACTGTACTTTGCCATTTAGGTCAAGAGGCAAAAACAATGTAAATAATAATTAATTGTTTATTAAAGCTGCAGTTTGATTTTATGTAGTAGGAACAATGAACTATTTAGTGAAGTCTATCTTGATCCATATAATGGAGTGTAAATTTTCTTCTTGCATAGTTATGAATCACTAACAATCTATGTTTTACAAAGATACAACTCAGTATTATTACTATTACATAGGTGTTAGAAAAAATAGAACATATCAAGATGACATGTTATCATTTTTAGAGAGCAGAAATTTCTCTTATTAAGAGCATATAACAGTAAGATAGGATTTACTTGATGTCAGTCTCTTCATGATTTTTGTTTTGGCCGGGTCATTTTAAGGCAAACTCCAGATTATCATTTTACCTATACTTTTCCATGTGACTCTACCTGATAAAGGATACTGATAATAGGAAACAGGGAGGTAGATCTTTGGCAAAAGGAAAGGGGACCCAGAGATAGAGAGAGCATAGAGGAGGGGAAGGGAAAGGGACATGAAGTAATTAAGATATGCTGTGTGTATGTGCCAACTACCCCAAAATGAATGTATTTGTTATATGCCACAAACATATACTAATAAAAAAACTGTTATTACTACTATCATTCATTCTATTCAATTTGTTTGTTTGATTTTTTGAGTTAGATCTTACCATGTAGTTCACGCAGGCCTTGAAACTCACCAGGCTGGTCTTGAACTTGTGGTAACCCACCTGCCTCAGCCTCCTGAGTGCTGGGATTACAGGCATGCACCACCCCACCTAGGCTTCTATTCCATTTAATTTTCAGTCTACATTCAAAATTGCCTCCATAAAAAAATTGCCCCCATAGTCTCAAAGGCACCTTTCTTTAGGTGATCCAAGCCGACCAAGACATCCACACACTGTTTTGCAGATATTATTCTTTAGTCCATCATAATTGATAAAAATTGCCCACTTTTCATCTGCATGCAATTTATTTGTGAAAGAAAATAGGTTTTTGTTCTGTAGAATATACATTAAAAATTTACCTGATTCCTGCCTCGTGGTACTAAAAATGTTCTTGTTTCCTCCAGCATTTCTTATAGTACAATAGTGAGAGGATTTTGATCAAAATCACGATAATTTTTGGAAGAATATTAAAGAAGTAGTTATTTTGTGTGTCCTATTTTATAATGTCGGCATGTATCTATTTTCTATGTATCTCCCTTGCAGTGATATTAAAATCAGTGGGTTCAGATGGTGCTGCCTGGTGTGTCTACTTCATGTTCTTCATCAGCCTTTTACCTAGTAGTTTAACACCTAAAACTCAATGTCCAAGAAACTTATTTTTTGATGAAAATTTTATTTTTTGCATGGATTTACCGTGTTTTCTATAAAGTAGAAAGTAATATTATCTTTCATCAACTATTTGGTTATCCTGAAACATAGATCTTACAGGTAAGGCATGGTAAATTCTTAATTCTTTTCTGCTCCATGACAGTTCTCAGAAGGATAACTCTTGGGGTCCCACATATTTTAATATGTGGATCCCATATTTGTGGGGCCCACATATTTTAATCTATGGTGTTCATTATTATCTTTGAGGTTAAGTTGTTCAGTTGGCCAGAGGGAGGTCTTCATATTGTCCTTTCATCATTACCACAGTAGTCTTCCAAGGAACAAGAGGTCCTATAGTCATCTTGTATCTTCCTGCCTCCAGCCTTAATCATTTCACCATGAAAATCTTGATTTTTTTCTTGTATACATGGAGTTGGAGAACATAGTTTGTTCATTATGCATAATTTGCATTATTTTTGCATTAGAGACGTTCATTATCCTTCTAGATCTTTTCAGTGAACAAAGCTAGAAAATAGGTTGTTTTAAAGAAAGAGATTAAGTAAATTATAAATTTATACTGACACTTCTAATCAAAGGTTAGGGATTTAATTAACTTAAAATTTATATAGCTCTTTCCTCTTAAAATATACTCAATACATTTAACATTCATATTTTTATATTTGGATACTTAAAAAAGTATGTGTCTAGTTGTATTATTCATAAGAGGAATAACAAGTGTACATTAAGATAGTGTGAGCTAGCCTTGGACTATATGGCCCATTTGGGATGTACTGTCACAATGCTCACCTGAAATACTTCTCTGTGCTCTCATAACTCTCAACAAAGAAAAACCTTAACTCACAAGCCATTTGGTTGAATATATATATATATATATATATATATATATATATATCTTCATTTTTCTTTCATTCTTGGTTTCTAGAGGTTACTTGATTTTTTTCCTTTGGATTTAATTTTTAAACTAATAATAAAACTTTTGCATGTTTCCAAAGTAAAAACTATGAAACAAAGATGTGAAGAGATAGCTTGCTTGCATATTTATTCTCATATCCCATTCTCTCTTTCCACAATAAGTAGCAGTTTTTATTAGGCTTTAGTTGGTTCTTCTATTATTTCTTCTTGAAAATATTTTTTGCCACAGATTTTATCAAGTATGTGTGTTTTCCTGCTTCTTATACAAAAGGCATATATCCACTGTTTTGCAGCTTGTCTATTCTTTTAATTTTTTACATTTTTGCTAGTTTCAGGGATAGATCCTTGGGTGTAGAATTGTTAATGAGTCAATTCATACAAAGGTTTTACTAAATATTGTCAAATTTCCTTTAGTAGAGTTTTATTGTCTTTTGTTTGAAAAGATTTGTACAATAAAGGTTCCCTAGTTTCTGACATCTTGAATCAGAAATTGGAGAAATGGTTTTTCAGGTAGTTTTTAGATGATCACTGAGGTTTGAGAAGCCTATTGTACAGAGAATTTTAAGGCTAACATCAAATTAAATCTAATTTATTGCTCACTTGATGTGTACTAATTATTAGGAACTGGTGAGACAAATGCAAAGATAAAAATAAGTTAGTCTCCCCTGCATGATGCCAGAGTCTGGACAGTGGAGGATAAATGTTTATAATCAAATAATTGTAAATCATGTGATTGTTAGTATGATAGACATGTCCCTAAAGAGGACAAAAGAATGAATAATGGTCTACAAAAACTGTATCTGGGATAGATTGCTATTGACAAGTCCTAACTAAAATAAAGCATGAATTCAACAGATTCTCTGTAAAACTGATTTAATGAATTACCTTTTCTGAGAAGAAAAAAATCTTGAGTTGGGATGACCCAATGGGACTGTCTCATGCTGCCTGATGGGAGAGTCACACACGCACAACCAGTGATTTAAAGCCACATGGCTGTGTGACTTACAAATTACAGCCTGGTTGCAAATTGTAATTTATCTCATCTATACTTGTTTCTTTGCTTGTTTTGTTTTTGCCTTAGCTTCAGATTTTCAAGTTGGATGTTTATGGAGATTTATGAATTAAAAATCATTACAGCCTTCAAGATCCTAACAAAAAGATATTTTTGAAAACATTACCATAAATAATGAGCATTCTCTACTTTGCTTGAAATTAAGTCATTCAGCCTGGCATGATGGTGCACGCCTGTAATTCTAGCACTCAGCAAGCTAAGGCAGGAGGATCCTTGCAAGTTTGAGACCAGCCTGGGCTACAAAGTGAGTTCAAGGCCAGTCTGAACTACATAGTGAGACCCTGTCTCAAAGACAAAACAACAACAACAACAAAAAAAAGAATTAAGTGATTCATTTAGTTGACAGGAGAGGAGATAAAAGTCAATAAAAACAATTATTTATTAAAAAGATCTAATGTTACAAGAACAGTACACAGAACTATTATCTGACTGTGCCTCCCACATGTTATGTACCATTATATATAGTATATATATATACAGATTGTATACAATATATTTAACGGTTTATCATGGAATCCACAGTACCTTTAGCTGGATATGCAAAACATTTGTTTTCAAGAAATTTTAATTATAAGGAGTGTTACTTTCTTCATAGCTCAATTGATATTGTAAAAAAATACAGTCTCTTAGTGATTTAAGACTGTTTAGTTATTATCCCAACCAAGAAAAAGTTCAGTTAGTACTGTAGTTGAAAAATAATGTACCAGGATAAGGAATGCTATTTGCTTCTACAAAGTAACCAATGTGTAATACATAAATACATAAACATTGTAACCTTTTTTTAAATAGATTTATGATGCAAAATACATATTTTGTGCATGTTGAGTAGAAACATCCCATTTATCTGATTTCTGTTCAGAATAAAACACCAGACATTGAATATGTAAATATTCTGTCAGATGTGTACCATCCATCAGTTATTTGGACTTACTGTTTAATTTGAATTTGTCATATATTGACATTACTGGATTTTTAAATGAGTATTAGAAATAACTTGATTCTTAAATTCATTAAATTTAGTTCAGAGCATCATGGAAAATGAAGAGATGGCTTAATTTATCAAATAGAAAAGGTTACTTCCAATATTAAATACCCTTCTGTGCTTTTTAGATGCACAATTTGTTCTTGCAAGTTATTACACCATACTTGGGAGAACTCATATTTTTATTACTAAATAGTTAGCATCCCATAATAGAAGCCCAGTGTCTTCTACAACAAAGGAGATATTCTAGAAAGGCCACTTGGTTGTTATTATTCAAGACTTACATATTCATCATCTGCAGTATTTATTATAATAATATGTTGACTCACTTAATTTTGTAAATAACTTATTGTTTGTTCTGGGTGGCTTTGGTTATAATTTTCTCCAAACCAAATGAGTAATTGCCTTAAGTAGTTATACTGTAGCTCTGAAGTTAAACTGTTAGAATAAAATCTTTTTTTGAATCTTTAATTTGTTCTCTGATTCTACCAAGATTAAGCTCTAGAGCAAGTAATTTGAACTCAGTTTTGTTGCAGTTTGTTTGTCACTAGGGATGCAAATAGAGTTAACAGGCTTGGATTATATAAAGGAAAATAGGTGAGAAACTGCTTTTGTCATCATGTTAACTTTATCCATGAAACTAGTTTCCTCAGGATCTTTTCTGGCAAATGAAGCTGCTGGATATGGCACATCCTTATGTTTTCTAGAACTTTTGTGTGACATTATCAAGTAGAAAATTTTATTTAGCTTTGCAATAACTACTTAGGATCACTTATATTCAAGTTGATGCCTCTAATAGCAACTAGGGCTCACCTCCTAAGCCACAGAAAGAAGCAGCACATGATGAATCACAGTAGCTAAGTCCTTGTATTGAAGCCATTCTTCCAAAGATTAATTTTAAAATCAACTTACCCAATAAATCCTCTTTATTTTAGTAGTTGACAAGAATTTATAAGTGGCATATGATATATGAAATGGTGTAAAATAAAAACTTAATTGCTTTCTTTGTATCATTTTAATCCACAGACTATATGTGTATGTACTTATTTGTACAACACAATTTTACTGTGCTTAAAATTTTCAGTTAAGACAGCCTTGAACTTGATTTGACATCTCTTTGATATCAGGTGAGTAGGTAGAGAAATGAGAAATATCTTTTCCATATTCATCGCATTTTTAAATTAGCACTTGTGGCAGCATGTCTTTGCAGTTTTTAGTGATCATATATTCTTGTGACTTTAAACTATTTTTTGTTATTAAAAATAAACCTTTACCATATTTGCCGCTATATAACATAGTGCTTAATGACAAACAGTGAATTCATTTGGATTCACTATTTCTGTAACAAAAATGGCTTATTCTCTACCCTAATAACTTGCTCTAGGGGTGAAATAGAATAATGTATTGACAAATCTTGCTATTTCACTATATAATAGTTTTGAGAATTTTTTGTGTATTTATCCTATAATGGATTTCATAACCAAAGTATTTTTCATATCTCCTGGAGGTTTGGCAATTGTAATAGTCAGTTGAAGGGAAAATGAAAAGCACTGTATTCAGAGCCTTAAGAAAAGTTTCCATTCTCATTATGGTATTTGCTTTTAAAATAGATCTGCTAGAGACCTTGTTCTTAATAAATGGATGGCATACACTCAGTAATCAGATATAAAATCAAATTCAACCTATATAAAATTAAGAATACATTTGACAGAAATTACCTTTGCTTACAAAAATTCATTACATACAATCTGCATATTTTTATTGGACAAAGAACTGTCCTCTCCATTTACAAAAATCAAAGACAAACCTGATGGATAAGTAACACTTCCCCTACCCCCAACCTCCTGTAAGTGCACCATGTGTCCTCCCGGGGTTTTCCAGCTCATCTCGGGATCCTGGCTCGCCATTTATGCTACATTCTATTCACTGCTGATTTTAAGCTAAAGCAAATAAAAACAAATTAAGTCAGCAGTTTCACCAGGAGGTTGAAGGAATCATCAATGCCAAGAGCAATGTCACAGATGATGATGTGGAGAGAGTGTGCAGGGTTGACTGAGCGCTTGTGATCTTCCCACCTGTGAAACAAAGAGAAGCATCAAGTGAGACAATTATTTGGGATAAGAGTTGTTCTTAGTAATGCAGGATAACTGAGTGCAGCATCAGTCCTGTTATTTATTGGAGTGTTTTTTACACTTGTGAAAAGAGACATTGTCTGTGATTCCCCAAATTACAAGCAGGACAGAGTATAAAGCAAAATTGTCTTGACAGTGGTAATTCATCTCAACAGACATATCTAACCAAGAGATTTAGTGTAGTTTTTATCAATGATGCACTGATAGAAGTCATCCCAACTTGCAGATATGAAAAATGAATAGTGCATAGTTTAGAAGACAGAGTAAAAACAAATAGTAAAAGTGTGAGGCAACTCGCAATTTAATTACTTCATTAACTTACAAATTTAATAAGAGTATTTTCTTTCTTTATGTGTCTTTGGTTATTTTACTTGAGTAGACTTAAATTCCAGATTCTCATTGCTAAACTCAGTGAAGCAGGATAATGTTTTATCATTTTTTCTTATACCCAGGAGCAGTTCTTTCTTGAGATCCAAACATAGGCAGTTAATTTGATTGCATGGCAGAGCTGAGCTGATCAGTCTGAAGAACTTTTGATAGTTTCTCAGGGCCACACACTAAGAACAATTCTTAGATACTAACTTCAGGAATGATTCTTCAGAAGTCTTCTGAAGTATTAACATAACTGGCATTTAATGGATGCTCACTATATGCCAAACAGTATCTCAAACCTTTTATACATATTATTTTATTTGACGCTCAAACATTCCTATATGTTAAATACTATTTTTATGCTTATGTTACACATGAAAAACTTGTACTTAAATAGATTGTGGAAGTTTCTTGAGGTACTTAAACTATAGAATAGTGGGTCCTGATGCTCTTAAAACAGTGAGTGGCTTTGATCACAAACTTAAGAATGAAGATAAAATTTATTGTTCCCTTTTTGGAGTCTGCTGCCAAGTTGTGTTTCCTGGTTAGATTTAGTGTAATGGGACTTTTTAGTGTAAAAAAAAAGCAAGATGACAAAGTTTTATTGGAGTGTCCATACATGTTAAACAAATAAAAAATGTAAAAGCATTCTTTTTATATACAATATTTTAAAGTGGCTGTGTCCTTTCTAAACATTCACAACAGGAGAAATCTCATGTTCAGAATGTTAATAAAGTCTATATCAAAGATTCTGTATAAAATCCACAGAGTGAAAACATGTTATTATAGCAAACAAAAACAACCAACCCCCCCTCCAAAAAAACAAATCAAACACAAAATAACAATATTGGATTCAGTTCTAGACCCAGACATAAAACTACCCACATATTTCACTTGGGAAAGTCATTCAATTTATTTGGCATTTGATTTTGAAATATGTTAAGAATGAAGCCAATCATTCTCAGATTTTTATGGGTCTAAAGGAGATAATACTCTAAGATTTTACTTCCTTGAAACTTAGGACAGGGTAACTCTGGACAAAATGTTATTAACTAAAACATAAAACTTGTCAATGTTTTTCATAGAACAAGTTAATTAAAGTTAAATTATTTAAAATATTAAAATTAAACAATTTAATTAAAATATTAATGGAAGAATCCAGTTCCATATAGGCACTTTCCAGATTGGCACTGGTTTTATTAAGAAAATGCTATAGAATCTGACTGTTAGTGTTAAAAGGAACCTTCTGGAGTCAGAGAATAAAATTCTTATTTGAGATTGCTAGAAGGATAAAATAATATATGGAAAAACAGCATAAATCTGGGAACATGATGAGGGTTCAGTAAATGCTCTTTGCATTGCTATTAGAAATTTGATAAATTGTGAGGCAAGATGGAAGTCATCGAGTTTTTCACTTTTTAGAAAAAAAAATCTTTGTTCTTTCAAGGTGCTCTTGAAAATTCAGCAGCCTCATGTGAAGGGTTTATTTGTGAATTAATCAATGCAGAGAGACATTATTACCCTTTTTAAAAATTTTACAGTGAAAAAAAATCGATGATAGAGAATTACAAAATAGAATAATAGATTAACAATGGTTAATGTATTGCATATGGTTATGTTCAAAATAGTTACTCAGATGGTAGGCAGAAAGGGGTAGACAGAGAATTCATGGACAAAACACATAGGGGTAGACAGAGAATTCATGGACAAAAGCTAAACTGTACGAGTATGTCAACAATTGGGATCTCGTCTTGTTAAAATATTTTTGTACATCAAAAGAAATCATCCACAGAATGAAAAGACAATCCACAGAATGGGAAAAATTTTAACCAACTGTCCTTTAGACAAAGGACTTCTGTTATTACCATTCTGAATTTTGGAAAAGACAGAGTTTTCATTTTTTATTTTTTACTGTTCATCTTGAAGTAATTTTAGATTCCTAAAAAATTATAATAAAACAAAGAATTCATCTAGATTGCTTCACTTATGCTGTTATTTTCTCAATACATATATTTTTTTTCTCAGCTCTTTGAAATATTACAGATACCCTTTTCCCTAAATATTCCAATGTAGCTAAGCTCTAAATACAGGACATTTACTTAGATAACCACAATACAGTTTTAAAAGCAGGAAATGAATGTTGATATAATCTTAACAAGTATAGTGATAGTCAAATTTGCAATAGTCTCATTATTATTTATGTAATTTTGTGTTTTCAGATTTTATTGTTTATGAAATATTATATCAATAGCTTTTCCTCAAAGTCTGGCATTATTGTTTTCTCCATTATATTTGTTATCCATCTCATTTTGTGGCATCAAAAAATATCATGAACAATGCCTCTGGTCTTATCCCAAGTTGATAAATGTGTTAAATAAAATGTGATCATATACAGAGGCTTACAAGATATTATTGGAGACTTCTCTTCAGGTGGATAATTCTACTTGAGAATGATTGTCCAAAAAATAATGCTGATAATTACTCAATTAAATGAACACTAGAATTTTACAGACTATTTTAATGAAAATTTTCTAAGACTTAACTAGGTATTAGCATATATAATTAAACAACTACTACATTTTTTGACTACCTTGACATGGTATTTTTTTGAAATGGTTATTTTTTTTGAAATTCATAAAATCTTTCTTTAACCCAGTTTTTCCTTTCTCATATAATGGATGTGGTGGTAGATGTATATGTGGCTAGGGTGGAATCCTGGTTCTGCCAACTTGCAATAGTGTGATGTTAGGCAAATTATTTAAATCTTCTCTATAAATCCACCTACCTATTGGATTATTAAGTAAAATGTAGGGAACATTCTTTTAACTGTACTTGATACATAGCAAAGGCTCAATAAAGTCAAGAAAGCTAACAACAATCATCAAGGAAGTTTGTTTAGAATCAATAAGTAAATTTCAATCTCAAAAGCATCTTTTTAAACTTACCATTATCTATCAGTAAGGGTAATCAAGATAATAGAGAAGTAAGTATTTCAAACTAGCGCAATATGAGCTTAAAAGCAATATTGTTTTCATAAAAAAGAGCAATACTGTTTTCCAAAATCCACATGGCCCGTAAGCTACTTGTTCAGGTAAGGAAATCTTATAATTAAGCATATTCTAATGAAAATATATCTTTTAAAAAATGCATATATTTTTTGGTACTGGGAATTGAAGTCCAGTACCTTGTGCTTGCCACTGATCTATATCCTCTGCACTTTAATGAAAGAATAAATTACTTTCTAGATTTGGGGAACTTCTACAATTGTAAGCAAATTAATATGGTTCATACTAGTTGGAGGATTATACAGAAATCAAAGTTAAATCAGAAACCTCTCAAAAATCATGGAACTATACAATCCATCATTCAGTTTTCATGAACTGTACATCATCTTTCATTGTGGTGGCCATCAGACTAAGTAAGCCTCTTCTGTTGAAACTTACCTGAATATGATGGTACCCTGATTTGGGAACTAGCTGTTCCATCCCCTCCTTCACTGTATGCTCGGATTTCAATAATATAGACTCCAGCATCAGGGAGTGGCACTACTGCTTGAAGTTTCTGTGTTTCAATAACTTGGCTGTTGCTGTGACCCTCTTGCCTATAAAAAACCTGTCAGTAATAACAGAAGTTTACACATTTGATAGTCTTTTGAGAATTACAAATGTTTGCTGACTATGTAGTACAGTATAGATCACATTCTGAGTTGAGGACAAAGAGCTTATTGCTTAGGTAGTAATGAAGTAATGCATGCATTAGGTCCTGCGGTGGGAATACTCATCATGAGCTGTGAAAGTGCAGATTAGTTCAATTCTGTCTGGATCTGTAAGGAACATTTTTCCATAGGAATTGGTAACCAAGCTAAATATTTAGCAATGATTATAGTTTACCAGTCAGAGAAGAATTCTAGACAGATAACAGGAGATTAGGAAATGTACCTAACTGATAAGAGACCACAGTGTTACGGTATGGAATGGAGAGCAGATGTATGGGAACAGTGAGAAATAAGTCTAGAGAAGGAGGTAGTAAGGCAACAGATCATAACCATCTTTTATGCCTGGTTATTGAAATTAATAGATAGCATCTCGAGGGAGACTTGGGATGCTCTCATCTTCAAATTATTGGAAAGAGTTGAGAGAAAATTTCTTTAGCCTATTAATAAATTTGACATTGGATATGGTTCAGAAATTAAAATTTGATTTTTATTCTGGTAGTGGTTTGCTTTTTAGTGAGTTTGTATGGGCACAACATTGGATGGTAAAGTGAAAGCTTTCTGATGTTTGACCATGGAACTTTAATAGATATACATGTGAGAACATATATGCACAAGAAAAGTGCAAACAAGAACACCATTTTATCCTGAGCTGACATAACAGAAAACTAAGGCCATTGCTAAATTTAGGCAGTTTGTACACAGCACGTGGCTAGTTAAGGTGAAAATTTCATTAACAAGTTAGTATTTTGATGAACACTTGCGAGATCTTTCACTGTTACTGTTATTTGTCTCTAAAATAGTCATCCAATATAAAACGTTTTGGAGGTATAATAGTTAAATAAAAGCAATTAAGATATGTTTAAATGGAATTTATTCACTTTCACTGTTTTTATACATTTGCATAATCATTAGTATTATAATAATGATTGCTTTGCATAATGGAAATAGCAGTGGTTTTGTAGTCATACAAATTTGGATTCAAAATAATTTCCTACAAAACAATGCTAAAGCAATGCTAAACCAGTCTCCTACACATCCCTGCCTGGGTATATTTGGGCAAACTACTAGCCCTTCTTAACTTGAATTTTTTTTTCCTATGCTCTGGAAACAATGCCTCTTATATCATGGTTTTTCTAGAAGAATGAGATGAGAAGGTATAGCATAGCCCCTGGTGCATGTGAGCTTTGTAACAGAAAGCTGCTTTCCAATGTTATTATCATTGTTCACTGGCAATAAAACAATACTTCAGTTGCATCATAAAAGATTGGGAACACTAGATAAAAATTTACATTTACTTTTTCTAGTGGAAAATGTGCTTTGAGCTTTGAACTAACTCACAAACAAGAAAATAAACCTTAGAATAGTAATACATTTGCACATTAAAACTTGGCTGTACTTGGTTCTCCCTTCTGGGTTTCAATAATATATCCCCTCTCATCTTTCATGCATTGAAATTTACTTCAGAGGCTTTAGAGGCAAGTGACTTTTTTATGAAGGTATAATATGTTCTACAATTATATCTATTGAAATTCCTTTTGAGGTGAATTTTATAGCCTCAGTGCAAAGCGTTAAGAGCATTTATGCACTGGACATCTCATGTAAGCCATGCATAGGGCAATATACTATTGTATATACTATATATGTTATACTACTACCTGACAGTGAATAGTAATATCAGAGACAGATCAGCAGAGCAATGTAATGTGATATGTACTGTAATAGGAAACATATTTGGTATTATAGTTGTACATACAGTGAGTACTTAGATTTGGGGAGTCAGGGACACTTTCAGGAGGATGCAGAATCTTTAGGTTTAAAAATGACAGCTATATAGGGATTTATGGCTCTGATTTTGACTATAGCAGTGTAATGAATTAGAATTTGATCATTTACATGAAGTAACTAGAAATCAAATTTATGTAAATGGGAGAGTATGTAAATTGGTAAGGATTGACAGGGGAGTAACTGTTTTGGAGGATACTGTTATTATAGTTCAATAACTTACAACTTTATGACAAAGAAAAATGCAGCCAGTGATGCATATCTAATGTTGCTATGAGATAAAGAGTTGAAGGAAAATTTGTGCATCAATTGAGATTTAGGTACAAAGATAAAGGTAGCAAAAAATATCAGTTAATGGTCACACAAGGAGTTTGAGAATAGATGTAGTTTTTACTGATAAATCCTGGTAGTTGTAGTGCTATGTGACAGTAAACACACCAAGTGAAAAGTTAAAATGAATTAATGGTTAGTCTTTGGTGCTTTAGGGAATCTTGGATCAATTTAAAATCCTGACTTAGAAAAAAAGAATGAGAATAAGAAACATAAGATTTAAGGAATTATCAAGACATGTCAGAATAAGTTATTGACAGTAAGGAGATCAGGAAGTTCTTGGAGAATCTGGACATTTAAAGATTGGCAGTTGCAACGACAGCTGTCTTTATGCATAAAGAAAATAGTCTAATGTAACACCAAGACTGTTCTCACATTTTTTTTTTAATAAAAGCTTTGGGTTATTCAAAAAGATGCTCCTAAACAAAAATTTAATTGGTACTGTTATTTTCAAATGAATGATCTGGAAGTGACTGTTCTGTATATCTTACAGTAACAAAATATTAAGGGAGACCTGGTAAAAATATAACAATAAATTTTTGCTGGCTGTGTTCACAAGTGTCCCTGAGAAAAATAGCCCCTATTAAAGTGAAGGCTGATTCCTCGTAAGCATTCTGGAAACAGTTGTTGGGACAAATACTCTTCATAATAGATAGCAAGTAATCTAAAGCCCCAGGGTCAACAGGGTGGGTCAAGCATGAAAAATCAGAATTAGATGAATAAAATGTGAGAAACGTGAGTACCACTGAGAAGCCACTAGCTACTGGGGGAGACAGGGCTGAGGGACTTTCAAACAATAGCATTTTTTACAGGCAAATTTCAGATGTTTGTTTTTGTAAACTTCTCTCTACATTATCCATCTCCCCAACATTTCCATATAATTTCTTTGATTTACATACTTGACATTATATGAGCAAGTCTTGTGTATTTCTTTAAAATTATGAAAAACATAAAATGTAACCAAATATAGATTGTATAATCTCATGTACTCATTCCCCAAATTAGGCAAATGAGTCTGATTTATTTATGGAAACAGAGAAAGAAGTTGGAGTACAAGATGAAAGAAAAGCTATAAAATACAGAATAAGAATGGTTATGGATTTATAGATTCCTGAGGCGATGGAGGAATAGCACTGGGTGTCAGAATTCTCCATGGTGTGAAATACAACATCTGAACCAGTTTACATGTATCTCAGGAGTCTGGAAGGCCCCAGCTAATAATGAAGTTGTACAAGCAAATAAAATTTTCTGTCTGTATTGGCAGATCATACTACAAGTAAACCCTGGGCCTGAATTCTCCCTCCTTTCCCAAGCTCTGCAAAAAAGTAGAAAATTATAGCTAGGAAGGGAGAATACAAATTGGAGGCACTGGCCATCTAGGAAAGAACATTTTCTAGATGTAGATAATAAAAATGAAAATTTTTTTTTCTTGTGTAGAGCCTGAAGCTCTTGTCTCGAATTCTTTCTGATTGCTTGTGTCTTTTTCTAAATGGGAAAAGTTTCTCTTTAGGAAAGTGGACATTTTCACAAGTAAAAAGCACAGCCTCTGGGCTGTAAGTACTTATTTGCCTTTTCACATCAGCATAAAAATCTGTATGAGAAAAACAAAGTGGGGATATAAGAATTATTTTGTAAAATAGCTACTTTATAATTTTGGTAAACTTCTTTCATTGTATAAATAGTAATAAAAATTCCATTGTCAAGGTCCCTAGGAAGAATTTACCTTATCTTACAGTTGTGTTGTTAGTATTTCTTTGGCGATGCCAGTTACAGATTTATAATATATGCCAAAATTAAGGCTGTAGATGTGAACCCCATGGAGTTATCAAAATAAAGTGTTTTTCATTTAAAAATATTTTGGGAAAAGACATCAAGTTGGGAAAACTTTCATTTAAAGTTTTTGTTTTACCTTCCCCAATCGCTTATAAGTAATGCATTAATAAAATGTGCAATTGATTTCACATTGGGAAATATAAATAAAATAAGGTGTCACTTGTTAATTGACTAGAAATAATAATCTACCAAATAAATCATCAAATTTGATTCAACTTATCAAAAGGAAAGTTGTTTTGAATGGAAGTAATTTGTAGTATTAATCATTACAGTACTTTCAAGAGACAATTCCCAACATTTTCCTCATTTTTTTATGCTTCTGTTCCTTTTGCTTATTAATGAAAACTGCTACTTTGAAATGGTTGTTATTAAATTTGGACTTCTTATGAAAAATTCCAAGAAGTCCAGAATTTCTTGAACAGTTTCCAAGATGAACCAGTGAAAAATTTCACCATGAGGCAATGCTTTGTGTTTATGAATGGACTCAGTTTAATGTGTTACCTGTGAAGCAGCCACAGATGGCTCAGTTCCTCTCTTCTGTTGGAGAATTCTTGTTTATTTTCAAGGGTCCTGCTAAGACTTTGTGTTGGGGAGACTATATTCTTTTCTCCTAATATCTTTCTTTTATGATCTCTTTCTCTGGTAATATCTTATAGTTAGTCATTGTTGCTCACTCCTCAATCTCTGAAATCAAGTTAAAAGATACTTGTTTCCATGGTTGAAAGCAGTGCCTCCAAAATTCAGGTGTTGCCAGTGTGATATGAAGGTGTCAGTCCTTTAAAAGGGAAATTAGGTACTGAGGGACACTGCCCTGGGGAAGAGGAGAAGGCTCTGATTAAGTCTTCATGCAGCGTCTGCCCCCTTGCCCTTTCACCTTTCTGTCCTGTGAGGACAGAGTTCCCTATTGCGGGAGAAATGTCCTGGAGTGAAGTAAGAGGTATGTTTTCTTAGGAAATGCATTGATGTCAAATTATTGTTTTATGCTAACTCTGTAGTTTACCCTGTGAGAATGAATTTTATCTGATGTATAGTATTTTAAAATAAAAAGAAGGGTTTAATGGATTATACAGGTTCAAGTATATGGCCCACATTGATTTTTCTACTTCTCATTTATTTTTAAAATCTGGAAAACTTATAGGAGAAGAATCTTCTGACTTTATTAATCTGAAACTGAACTTAATGGAAAAGGTATAATTCCTAATCCCTGAATTTTACACCTCAGATATTGACTCCAAGTTCTCATCACCTACATGTAATGAACATTTCTAGAGATTTGTTTGGCAAAGCAAAATAGTTGGCAAAGGCAAAGAGTAAAAAAGAAAATCACCACCACCTCCTCCTCTTTTCTTTCCTCTTCTTTTTCTTTTTTTAAAGACAGGGTCTTATTCTGTAGTCCAGACTGGCTTTGAACTCACAAGGTTCCAGCATGTAGCCCAGGCTGGTTTCCAATTTGTAATCTTCCTGTCTGATCCTCCTCAGTGCTGGGATTACAGGTTTGAGACATCAAGCCTAGTATATGACATTCTATTTTGATACTCCAGTGAACTGTAGAAAGTCTTCCTTTCCCTGATTATCAACCACTTTTCTACCTCAAACTTTCTAAGAATTCAGAGCTAATTTGTTTTACTGGATCGGTCCTGTCTCAAACTACCTTATGGAAAGAGAAATGATTAGTGTGCTGTGTCCCTACTTCTGTTAAACTTCTGTGACTGCCACACACTACGATGCTTAGCAGATGCCCACTATTACCATGGTGCCACTCCTTGATCTGGCAGTGTTTTCTGGGCTATAGTAGCAATCAGACGGGATGCTTGTTGCTCTTGATTTCTGTATTCAGCCTGGAAACCCTGTATTTCAGTACCTCCCTCCAGATGAACAATCCTTTAACAGCTGTGTGGAGACCCTTGCTTAGGTTGCACGTGTTTTAAAGTCAAGCTCAGAAGAAGGGGTTCCAAATCTGTTCTCCAGGTTTAGACCTCTTTAACTTTTTAGTTCAGCAAATATTTGTTATTACATTTCTGTCCCATGGTCCACATATCAGGAAGACGTTTCATTCTTACCAACTGCCCTGTATAAACTACAGTTTCCCAGGAGAATCGAGGCACTATGTCAAGTCCAGTGACTAGGGATGTCACCTTTTCTTCAAGGGCCCTTCATGTCAGTGGTCCTGTCAGTCGGGACTGTCCCATATATGAGAGATTTTAATTTGGTTACAAAATACAAAGTGTGGAGTTCTCCTCTTGTAATTGGCAGATGTCTTTCATAGGAAGCAGTCTTTTTTCTCAAGGATGTAAGAAATTACAACCCTTTTAGGGAAATGAAAAGGAAAAGTTCTGGCAATATGTGCCTGCTTATACTTAGCTTATGTGACTGAGCTGGACTGTGACTAATTCTTCCTTTATCAAGATGTTCCAAGGAAACTTGTGTTGTCTTCATTAAGATAAAACTGGTGGGCAACTTTTAATTATCAGTTTCTTTTATTTTAAAACTTTTACTTAGCCAGCCACTCTTCTCAAATAACAATTAGAAAATAAATAGTATTTTTAAATGAACATTTGTAAATGTTAAGCATTTTAAAAAAATCAAAAATTTTAAATAATCCAGTATGATAGGCATTATTACTACTATTTTAGCATTTTGGGAATTAAGGAGATGAAACTCAGAGAGGTTAAACAACTGACTCATAATTCTATAATTTAAATTTGAACTGAAGTCTGCATGACTCAGGCCAGTGATCTTTTTTTTACAATATCACAATAAATGGAAAAGTCATGCTGGAAAAAAAATATAGTGAACATAGATGAATAATTGCATGGCATTCCTAATCAGGTCAAAATTAATTTACTTAGCCATTCTAACAGCATTTAGGATGAAGAGACAAACAGAATAGAGTTAAGGAGATTGAGTCACATGTGAAATGTAAGAACAGAAATAAGAGACAGGAATCAACTTTGAGCAAATAGATGCATCCAGCCTGGAGCCCCATACCCAATGTTGTGGATTCTTCTAGTCAGGCCTATTTCTCTGTTTGCACATAAATCTTCTATGCTTTTGTCTTACTCTTTTCTTTTATTCTACTTTGCCTTGTTAGTTTGGGATGTTGGTTGCCATGGTTCTCATGACATTAGACTGGTTCTGTCAACATTTCTGGCAATACTGTTATCCCTAAAAATTAAAGAGTATATTTGCTTTAGAAAGGAACTTGTGAGAACATAATTTTCCGGGAAAGGATATAAGAGGACAGGGCTCAGAGAAAAGGTCCAGAAAATGACTCACCTGCTTTTTCCTAAAAGATCAAATTCAATATTCCCGAGGATTAGGGATAGATTTGAGTGTGTATGGGCTTCAGCATGAGAATGTCTATGATTCATCTAATTACAGTAAGAATTCTATAATTCATATGTTAAAATAGTGAGAACTACTTACTATAAAATATATATTCCATTTATAGCTGTTTCAGGTTTTAGCTTTAGGATGTGAACACTTTATATACAAAATACTGTGTTACCATCTCAGATAGCAGAAAACCTATGTATAAAGATGTTTTATAGTCTAATATTGTCATTAAAATATTTTCAAACATACTACAAATAATACTGAACTAATAATTTTATGCAGAATTGAAGGCAGTAAGTGGAAGCTGATATTATGGAACAAGAATTTGAAACTGAGCCAACAATATATGCACATATATTTTAATATTAGAGACAAAGTTTTTTTTAAAAAACAAAAATGTAGACGTTTCATAGTTTCAGATGTCTTGTTGGTATATGGCAGGATGAGTGTAAGAGATGCATTTGATTTAGAGTTTGCTGTCTCTTTCCATGGATTCTTTCCTAATATGTGTGCTGAACCTAGCAATTTTCCCTCCCTCTGTTTCTTTTTTAATAGTCTTTCTGTGAAATCTAACATGTTCAGTCTCTGCCATCTGCCAGCAAAGTTTGTCTACTGGGAGAATGTGTCAGGATCTTCTGCCTGGCACCATGCATCATGGAGCTATCTTCACACTGAATTTTCTTTATACAGCATTCAAATTTTGTTGCTTTTCCTATTTCTACTCCTTCACTTCATGTGCCTTGTGCAATTCAAACTCAGTTTGGCTTCCCTACCTTTAGGAAAACTTTATCATAAGATATAGGTTGAAAATGACTTACAGAAGATGGAAAGCTTGTTAGTAGGTCTTTCTATACATTAATGGCCCATCCTCTTAATGACAATGTTTGAAATGAGTGTGTAAGTCGGAGATGAAGAAGCACTAACCTTGTAACCCAGGACTTCAGATTCATTGGCTAAAGGTCTGACAGGCTCCCAGCCCAGAGAAACCTGAGGCCCTTGTTGCTCCCACCTGAGGTTGCTAGGTGCTTGACTAGGTGCTGCAAAGTAAAAAGTGGAAGTGAACTGACAGGGATTCTCCAACAGATTTCTTCTTGTAAATCTTTCCCAGTATTTCAATTTTTTTCATGTGTTTACTTCCTTCCAGCGGGAGTCAGATAAGGAGGGTTTTGCTCCAGGAGTGTCATTTTAATAGCTACTCTACTGAGCTTTTGAACTTGAATCCTTTTATCTCCCTTCTGTGTCAAAATCGCTTAGCCTTGTTTCACAGGAAGATAACCTTTATCTACTGTGAATGCAAAATTTTTCTGAGCTAGTTTTGGAATTCATATCTAAGCACTGAAGCAAGACTATGAATCAGAACTCCCCTTTGACTGCTTATTATGTATCTCACACAGCTTTAAGAAATATGAAAAGATGCTGCCCTTTTGTCTGAAACAAACAAGAAGCCCACGTCACTTACGGGATTTCTTGGTGGTTGCACTCACTTCACTGCTAGGTGGCCCATATCCGGCTCCGTTGTAAGCCCTCACTGTGAAGTGATATAGCGTATTTCCTTCTAATCCTGTCAGGATGACGAATGACTCATTTCCCCTGGTTTTGACTGTTTCTGCTGAATCTTCTTGCTCCATGTCTTTCCAGTAACCAACCTGTCAGGATGTTATCACATGACAAATTAATTTTAAGGTTTCCCCTGGGACTATGACTGCTTGAATGTTGTCCTTTTCAGATGTTGCCGGAGGCCCCGCTAGCAAGAAATCACCCTCCTATGACCCAGATATCAAGCCTTACTAATGAGGCCAAAGTTGCTGTGCAGGTCACTGCCTGCTTTGCACCTAAGTAAACTGTAGCACCACTGTAGTAGTCAGCAAGGCAGCAAAACCTGGTCACAGGAGAGGGCTGAACATGCATCCTGATATTAAGGAAGAATAATTTAAAGACTAGAAGAAGTGCTTTTTCTCTTGTAGGTTATCCAAACCATTTACCATTTATTCAAATCCATGAAAATTTGAATAAATTATCTGAGAAAGAAGCATTACTAATATTTCCTCTTAGGCTTCACAAAAAGATGAATCACACAAGCTGTATTGGTTGAATGGAGAGGAGGTAACAGCACCATGATGAATTGGAGTTGTTTAAATGTAGAGAAATAACAATTAGTATACAAGAGGGAGTCAGACAGAAACAGCTTTCCGGTAAAGCTCAGTTATGCATTAAGATCATCTTTCTTGGTTATGAGGTGGCTGGTCTCGTCTCGTATCAGACTTGATTTCTTTATTAGACTCTGTAAAGTTGTGAAGCTAAGGCTTAACTTTGCTCCACATAAGAACTTAATACTGTGTCAGTCCATGAAGAGTTGGTCCCATACCCACTCTTAAGGTACTGTAGTGAAAGTAATTAATCACTGCAACCACTTCCTTGTCCTTTAAGTACTTTGACTGCTATGGAATCTAGAGAGCCAATTTCAACATTTTCCAGATTCTGTTTCAGTTAAGATTGCCAGTGTACAGTGTAGGCAATGAGGATTAGGAATCTCGAGCTATTCTAGAGCATGTTTAAGATTGCCACTTCTGGTTGTGATCAAAGAAAACAGTAAGTCATTGTAGCTCTGATCTTCAGAATAAGCATGTGGCTTACCAAATATTTTAAGGGCTGCAGTCAGCCTTGGTGCTCACTAGACACAAAGGAAACAAAGAATAGGGAAAGGAGGAAGGAAATTACAAGCTGCGACTCCAGCTTTATGAAGTGAAAATTATAGTAGTTAACCATGTGGTTTTCTAGTAGTATTTTGCCTAAATGGTTTTTATAAATGTGAAATGAGTTTAGCCTCTTCCTTTCTTCTGGCAGTGTATACAGAGTGTGTTATGGGTGGGTAATTTTCTAATTTATTTCTTTAGAGGAATGACCTTTTACTCTTAGGTGGACAGATTAACAGATGGGATGACTTTCTTTGGTTTTCCCTCTTGAGGATTAGGTGATTGCACTTTAATTTGTAAAACAGATATTTGCATTATGTTAGCATCAAACACTGTTGTTACTAATTGATGCTTTTGGGGAGTTGTTGCATGTGTCAAGGGTGTGATGAAGGTTGAGTAGCTAAAGACATGGAACACAGTAGTTACCAACATCTGTTTTACCCTTATTATAGCTTTCTTTTCTATACTAAAGAAGATCAAACACTAGAATTCATATTTCAAGGACTTCCTTGTGGTTAGGATTCAGTGTAAGTTTTAGGTTCACTTATTTGGAGGCAGGTGCATGAAATTTGAAAGTAGAAGTGAGATGAAGGGCAGACCTTTGCCACTCTGCCTTTTTGCTAGCAAGCACAGTAATGGAAGCATTTTTTCCTTGTTTCTCCTTCAGCAGCATTAATAAATGTTTCATTGCCTGGCCACTGCCTTGATGGAATCAATCAACAGCGCACAGGGAAGGCAAATTATTGTAGAGCTGGTGGGATTCTGGAACTAACAACAATAGGGAGCCCCCAAGATGAAGATGGTTTCACCTGTTTCACATACCACACAAATCATGGTGACTTTCTAGCCACCTCAGCAGCATGCACTTCTGCAGCTGATGTTTTTCTCTTTGTGGAAGTCAGCTTTGTATTTGTGGTTAGTCTTAAAGATTGGATGTGAGAATCATTCTTGAATGATCACCTGGCATTTGAGTTAATTTAACTCTCGATAATTTTTTAAACCTTTTAATACCCATCATAAAACACTTCTTGCTGAAGCTATTTGGAGTAATTGAACTCTTCACAACTGAATCCTGCTAGATATATCTATATAGATCTCTTATGTATAAAATAAGGCTAATAAAATGATAAAATCATATTTTTCCACACTGTCTATTCACTGAATTGAACAAGCACATGGCTGATTAACTGAACTTTAGGAAGATGTTTTATAAAAGCTGGAAGCCTCTAATACAAACTTTTATATTCTGCTAGCTCCATTATTTCCAACTGCAAGAGTTAGTTTATCTTATTTGGTGTCTGAGCATAGATTTAATGGGGAAAAAAAAGCTAAGTTATTTTCTAGTTACAAAATTGGCCAAATAGTTGTTGGGTAAACAAATGTATATCTTTCCTTCCCAGGGTTACATCTGATTTTCTGTTCTCTGTCTTAATAGTCCTTAAGCAGTTAGAATATTATACATATTATGGAGGGAGCTGAATGTGATTAAATTAAACAAATTACAGATTTTGATACAAATAGATTATAATATAAATTATGGACTAATAAATATTGTCTGTTTAATGTTCTGATTAACCACCACAAAATTAAACATCTCCCAAAATACAAAATATTTCTTAAGTAACAAATTATGAGAAAAACTATTCTTTCTCCCAGAGGTTGAGATTTTCTCTTTTTGAAAATCCATTCATTCTTTCTCTTGGTGGTACATATAACATTGGAACATCAAAAAAGAATGAGAGAATTGATAATTTACAATGAAATTATAATCATTTATCTTTTTATGTGGAAAGAGTTTGGAGTGAATGAAATGCTGCTTTTGTTTGTTAACTGGAATTGAGGTGAAGTATTAAAAGTTGAAACTGTCCTTATTGGGTTATTTCCCCAGACATAGATTTCATACACTAATAAACTTTTAGTTTTGTATCTAATCACTTCTAATGAAGTCAAAACCATCAAGGAGGTATAAATAGTTAAAATTTGAAGTATATATTATCTATTTCATAACATTCATATAATTGTTTTCTTTTTTGGGTCCTTCCCTACATTTTTAGGTACACTTAACATATTTATGGTAATATTGTACCTATAACATATTTTCCTTCTTTCATTCTCTAAGGTTACAGTTGCACATAAGTATTTTCCCATTAAAAACAACTTTCTGTCATATGCCTATGTGACACATTTAACCATTATCCTATTGTGGAATATTTGGATAGCTTCCAACTTTTGCTCTTTTAATTAAATTGTCATGGATATCTTCATGAACATTGTTTACTATCACCAGATTAATTTCCAGTAATAAATTTAAAAAGAAGCCTTAGTTTCCTAAATTATAGAATTTTTTTTATTCAAAATGCCTTACTGGTTTTCAAATATTTCATATTAACTTTTCCAATTAATGGTGTACATCTAAGATATTCCCCAAACAAATATGGATTGAAAGCCAGAAGACTTGATTTTTCTTTTTCTTTTTCATCTGTAAGCTGTCCCATATAATGGGACAAGTTATTTAACCAGTGACTCTCTGTATTGTTGTTTAATAAATAAGCAAAATAATCCTTACTTTGGCTTCATGAATTCCAACTATTTGCGCTGTTCTGTTTCTTACTCCTTTAATCTTGCCTACTTTGTTACTTTTAAGCATGTTTTTTTCCTTTTCCTATTATTTTGATTTTATGATTTTCTACTGAAGATTATTCTTATTTAAAACTGGAATGTTACATACTTTTATTATTGTTAGGCATAAAGTATGATATCTGAATCATGTAACAAGTTTAAGAGTATAAATTTGAAATTTAAGTATAGACTTAATATATAGTATATACTTAATTTTTTCCAAGCCAGTTCTCCTGGATAATTATTTTTCTGTGAACAAAGTACTGTATATTTCACTTTTTGTAGGGTAATTGTAAGATATCATGTCATACATAATCTATTTCCCTTACATTTAATAACAGGTTCTAAAATCATGTTTTCTGCCATATACATTAATGATTATTAGATAAGTTGGAAACTTTCCCTATTCTCCAGTCTTCATTTAGTTATATAAATGTCATTGGAAAATACATCTCAATATTTTGTTTTCTCATCCAATTTTCCTACTTTTTAAAGGATTTTTAAAAAATAATTTAAAATTCACTGAAAAGATAAAGAACAGACCCACATTCCCGTCCACAAATTCAACCTTTCCAATTACCAATATCTCTCACTAGAGTGGTACATTTATGACAGCAGATAAACCTACACTGATATATCATCTTATCCAATTTTTGTTACTTGTTAGGTTTCTATGAATTCAGCCCTTAGGGGCTGAGGATGTAGTTCAGTGGTAGAATGTTTGCTTATAACACAGCAGGCCCTGGTTCCAATAGATCCCCTCAGGGGAGGGATGCTTTTCTTAGCTGTTATACTGTACTGGTTTATTGCCATGAGGAGACACTGGTCAGGGATGTCTCTGATAGAACAGGGACAGTTCTGGTGAAGGCTGAGAGATAAGTAGGAAGCTAAGCAGGCAAGGAAGGAGGAAAAGAGGAGAGGAAGAGTGTACAGAGTGAGAAGAGCACCATACATAGACAGGACCAAAGAAAAGTCCAATGAGGCTGATTCTGGATGAATGCAAGTGTGGTGCAACACCATGCTGGAGACACAGGATGCAGCCAGACTTTTAACAGTTTCAATGATGGATCTGATTGCTTCCAAAGAATATTTTATTGACTTTGCTTTTGATATCATTGCATTTTCTTCCTATCTTAAACTGCTCCTTGAATAACAACAGCTATTCTTATTTACCTCATGGTGATCTAGAACCATGTTTATTTTTTTCTGATTTATTAAAAAAAATCTTTCTTAAAAAAGGAATTCATATGAACCTTAACATTTTTTTCCTTTTCCAAAGATTTTCCTTAGTCTAATCACCCTTAGATTTTAGTCAACTGATCTTCAAGTAGGAAGGTGTTTGTAAGGAGAGACGGAAGTTCCCTGAATGGGAAGCATGCATCTGTAGGCTGCAGCTTCCTGTATTGGCCTATGCTACAGAGTAGATGTCAGACTATTGCTTGCTAGGACAAAGCCCCACTCATATTTTTACAGAGGGCACAAAAATATCCACTGATATGTGTGTCAAGAGACAAAGATTCATGGGCCTGATGCAGTTTGTTTCACTGTAGCAAGATAAAAGAGAAGGATGCCAGAGGCTATTTCATTGCTTGCTTGAACCTAGAAAATGGAATTCTGAGGCTGGGTCATTGCACAAAGATGAAAGGAAAGAAACCTAGAAAACAATATAATAATTTTTTTTTCATACCACACACTGCTTGCAGTGAGGATTGTTTTTCTCCTAATGGTTTCATGGGTACTTTGAGGGTGATTAAGGAAAGCTGGTTTTATATGCTTCCTTCCATTTAATTCATTGTCATTCCTAAATGCGAAAATTATAATTAATGTAAATTGAGGGCTAGAAGAAAGATAGTTCATTGTTAATATCCTTTCTCTACTGATTTTTTACCTTCAGAATCATTTCAAAACACTATATGACCTTTTTCTGACAAATGCTCAAATTGCTTTTTACATTCTTTCCTCATGAAACATTTAAGATCAGCATTCTTGTCCTTTTACCAAATTTCAAAATTCTATACTTGGGGAACACATTTCTTGTGGAAGATAAATTTGTTTTGGTGGGCAAATGTCCCTGCATGCCTTAGTTTAGTCCACCTCCTGTTTGCTAATCTCCTGAGTGTCACACTAGGTATAGTTATTAAATTGGCTATTGACAATCAATATTCTGAGACACCCCGGCAGTCAGTACTACCAGATTGCATGCATATTAGTTGCTTTGTGTCCAGAGGTGATTTTATCACAAAGGGCACAATTTAATGACTCAAATAAGATAAATAAACAATGTTTAAACTTCTGAATATTTATGAGGCAGTTCAATAGTGATTGGAGGATATGATGTGAAGAAATTTAAAATGCAGCACGAACATAATAATGGAGATCACTCACTGAATAAATTTGTATTTATTTTTCCTAGATGGTGTTTCAATTACCTAAGAAAATACACTAAAGAAGTCTGGCTATATAATTGAATTTCTTCTTAATTCTCTACATGCAATTCATTCTTGGTGTTTTATAGTTGGTTCCCTTCTTTATCTTCTTTCCTCAAATGTTCTAAAAAAGAGTGTATTGAACAGAGAAAATGTGTTGGTATTTTATTACAGTGAATGTACCTGAATATGTTTTAGAAGATGAATTATAAACCCTAATAACCTCTTAATCAATATTTGTTAAATGAAAGAATAAACATTTTGATCTGAAAGTTAATACTTCAGATAGAAAATATTATTTTTTAAAAAAATATGTAATTAATCATGTAAAATACTCTGAATGAGATGCTGAAATAGAGACTTTTGGAAATGTGTAATCTGAATGTTAAAATAAGAAAATAGTGATATGCTCAAATTGAGATATTTGAAAAAGAGCAGTGCATTTTAAACCCAAATGAAGTAGAAAGGTGTAATGATAATGAATTTAAAAAACAATAAAGAAAATTAATAAATTCAGAATTAATTATTGGAAAGGATTTAAAATTTTATAAATGTCTTTGGATCAAGAATAAGCAAAGGAATCAGAGGGAAGGGAAAGCAAAGGCAGATGGGGGAAAAGAAAATTTATACAAATTGTTAATACAAAGAAAATAATACCTCTGACGTTTAAAAAGGATCATGATATAAATCTGTATGAATAGAGTAGTTGTACAGGTTTCATGTGACAATTACAATATCTTGGTAAACATTCAAAAGCATACAGAAGCTGGACTACAATGTATGCTTGGGAACTGAAACTGTAATAGGTGAGAACTGTGAATTTGTGACTTTTTAAAAAGATTTCTCTAGGCCTTCTGGCTATGTTAGGGAAAGCCTGCAGCCTTATCAGCTGGAGTTATGGCAGAAGCTCCATTCAGAGAGAACAGCTGGAAACATGAGAGGGAAACTCAAGAAGTAAGAGAATTGCAGACATGAGAAACCAAGTGTGAGGTTCAGCCTGTTTAAATTCTTGGCTGAATAAAAAAATTATGCTTGTCCAAAGAGAAACAGTGAGGCACTTGGTATATAAAGTAGATGCTGACTAAATACACTTGATAACATTCAAATTAGCTGTGATTCTTGGGTTTTTAAAAAGTGAGTGCATTTTCTAATCTGCATGTCCTCAGGAAACAGGAGGTAGCAATTTTTAGAAGTTTATATGTTAGAGTTTTTTTCAATAAATTTTGTTTGGCCAAATAAAGTACTGGTTGAGATTTGCTTCAAAATAATACAGGAAGATTAGATATAGTTATATATAAAACAGATTATTCATTATTTCAAGGTGAGTATTGAGTACAGGAAAATTCTTATAGTGCTTGTATTTCACTTGTATTTCATAATACCAAGTTAAAATAAAGAAATATAAATAAAAAAGCAATGATAACAGCTGTAATGGCCTAAAAAATAAAACAGATATATATCTAGAAAACATTCTGGAAACCAATACTGGCAAAGAATTAAAAAAAAAAAAGACTTAAACAACAAAGTGATGTACCAGGACCATGAATTAGAAGCTTAATATTTTAAGTGAGTAATTATCTGAAATTGCTTTCCATAGTTATTACTGTTCATAACAGACCCAAACTGGGAACAAGCTTCATGTACTTCAGCAATGGAATTGGTACACTGTGATATATTTATGAGTATCACTTAGGAGACAGTATGAACTACAGCTTCACACAACCATATACATATATTTTACTGATACACTGTTGAATAAAAATGTAAGACAAAAATTTCCACGATTCTTAAAATCGTCAAAACCAATCAATGTCGTTAGAAGCCAGGATTTTTTTGGAGGGTTGGGTGGGGAGCAGTGACACTAGTGACTGTAAGATGATCAGTCTTAGTTTTAGTAATGTTTTGCCTCATTACCCTGATTAATTCATTGAGAAACACATTTATGATTTATGTATACTTCTGTCTATAGATTCTTAAAAAATAGCCTTGTCATTTAGAAAATAAAATCTTGGCCACTTAGTGACTGGCAGTTAGTCAATTACTAATGGGAATTAATCTAATACTAAGAATGTCATTTATAATTCTATTTCTTATTGCAATCGAGCACTTTCTAGCATATTGAACTAGCCCTGGTATGTGTCTGTTTGACATGGAATTAGTCGCCAGATACTTGAAATATAAATACAGACTTCAAAAAGGAGATTTTGTTGCAGTTTAATAATTCTCAAATGTCGTTCTAAGAAAATGTCCAGAAAAAAAAACACCCACAAGCATTTGTAAAATAAAATTAAATTGGTTGATGTTTACATTTATGGTTTTATTTTTTGTAGGGAAACTTGATTGTGGGATAGCTGAAATAGTGAATCAAAAAACCCCTTCTTAGCAGTGATGAAACAAATCTATTTTCCTGTTGAAGAATAAGAAAACGGAAAATAGTTCCAGATAGACGAGATGGCACAAATACTTCTTTGGTTGCTTGGTGATTAAACAATATATCCAGTAAAAAAATTCTATTCCAATATTAAAAAATAAAATGGTTCATTTGAAATCTGTAATAGAAAAAAATTTTAAAAGTAGTTTGTATTGTAGGATTTCCTTCGTAAAGCCATCCATCTTCATACAAATGAAACAAGAATAGAGTAAACTATGTAAACTTTTGAAAGAACTCTTCAAAGTTGCCTTTCAATAGAGACAGGGAAGGAAGAAGTTAAGCAACTGAAATATTATGTATTCAATTTTTTGATCCGCTGATCTTTGAAAAACAAATAGTTTTAGTTAGCCTCATGGTCTATAAAAGTAATTTAAGAAGGCAACTGAATGATAGCAGCATTAAAGTCATTTACTTTACATCAAAGTTCACAGAATTTCAGAAAGAACTGGCATCTTATTTTCTTCTACTATTCAATTTCTTATATTCTTATTTTTATATAGTCATAATAAAAAGCAAAGAGAATCTGTCGAACAGCTGCTACCCACATACCATATGGAAAAGAAAAACAGTCTTTGTTTTAGCCTTTTGGTAACTGGCTTTACTTCAGTTCTTTTCTCCCTTTAACTTCTATCTGAAATTCCTTTTTCATCCTAACATAAGCCTCTCTTTCTTTACTATATAAATTAAATGCAATCTGCCTAACTTGAGTTATTGTCACACTGCTGTGAGACCCATTTGTTTTTGTCTCATGCTCTGATGATTAGTGTCAGATCATAAAACATGGAACAGTAACAATCTTGTCCCTTCTCTCCTTAAGAAATCTGCAACACAACTTATTTTATAAAGCACAAACCAACTGGAGTCTTTTCAGTGCAATCAATATGTGTAAATGGCTTTAGTGACTTGTCTCAAATGAACTTCTAAGTCACCTATCTTCTGGAAGTTTTAAAGCAAACATATGCAAGTCTTTTACATAGCCCAAGGAAAGAGTTGCTAAGGCTGCCTTTTAATGACAATTGTAAAATGGGACAAATCGTTTTGCTTTTTGTTTCTTCATAATAAACACTAAAGAATTCAGAATTAGAACACTGTATACTTGTCCCCATGCAAAAAAATCAATTCTTATTTAATGTTAAAATGTCTCATTATTAAAAATTAATATACAATAATTTTGTTACAAAAATGGGAGAATACAGACATCATACATCTTGTAATTTGGGAGAGTTTGTTCATAAGCAGAATAGAGCACATAATGTTTTCAAAAACATACCTAGTGAGAAAAATTATTTCTTTTAAAACACTCAGTATTATTTCTTTTAAACCATTCCATTCATTATTTTATTTAGGAAAATTGAGGGCAGTTTAGGGACAGAAGTAAGCACAGAAACAGATGGAGCATGATCAAAATATATAGTGAATGTTTAAATAAAGAATTACTATAATGAAAGACACATTGCCTCTAAGTTCCCTAAAAATATTCCCCTTTGATTTGAATGCACTTAGCCAATTGATTAATGCCACTGTATATTTT
Source organism: Hydrochoerus hydrochaeris (assembly GCA_004027455.1). Taxonomy (NCBI): domain Eukaryota; kingdom Metazoa; phylum Chordata; class Mammalia; order Rodentia; family Hydrochaeridae; genus Hydrochoerus; species Hydrochoerus hydrochaeris. Next base: position 13,761 of record PVLA01005059.1, on the reverse strand, counting down.
ACTGTAGAGCATTTTAAAAAATTCACTTTCACCATATTTTTCAGTCACATGTTCTAAACCATAGAGAGTACTGACATGGATTTATTCTAACAAATATTTCATGAGGATTTGGATGACAAGAAATCCTGGGTAATTATGGACACATTTTTCCTGTGTTTTGCTTTTTCATTTGCATAAACTTTCCATAAATTTCCCTTAGTAGTGTAGTATAAGCTTTTTAAGGCCAAAGACTAAACTTTATAAATTTATACATTTGTAGTACACAATGCAGTACTTGATTATTAATAAGTATTTTACGAGTGAAGGAATTACCAAAATTTCTTTTATACTGCTTCCAGATCAGGGAAAATCAGAGAAAAGATTTTGGGCTTTGGTTTTATCCTTCACTGTCTTTTCTTTCCAAACTGGCATCTGCTCTGAATTGGTATCGTGGTCATAAAAATCCTGTATGCTCTGAAAAGCTGAAGTGGCTGTGTTCTAGGATTCAGGGATTACCATTCACAAGGCACTTCAGGGCTGGTGGGTTCATAAATTCAAGACAGAACCTAATAATTTACGTGCATGGGCCAGTAACAGAGATAGCAATCCAGATGGGAGAGTCATGGTTATTCATGAAACAAAGTTGTTCTGTAAATTCAACCCATTTCCAACTTTCAGCCATGCTGCTTATCATAAGCCAGAAATTTTACATATCTCAATGCTTTCTACGTTTAGTCTCTGCAGTCATAAAATCTCTGAGTAATGAATATAAGTAACAAATTCTCAAACGGGTTGTTCTAAGAAAATGTCAACAAAATTTTTCAAATGTTTTTAGAATAACATTAGATGGTTTGATGTCTATATTTAGGATTTCATAGTTATTTTTTATGGGTAAGGTTGCACTATTCTTATAGAAAGAAGTCTTAAAAGGTTAGTAAAAAGCTTTTCTTTGCATGAGGAAGTTCCCAACTAAATGTGGTATTTAGCAATGCACAAAGATAGATTCCCTAGAAGTGTAAAGGGAGGATATCACTTAAGTATCCTCCAGTCCCTCACCATTAAAGTTGTTTTCTAGGGGTTAGAAGTTGTCACCACTCTGATCCTGTATTTTTGTATAACTCTTCCTACTGTCTTAATTGCCAAAACTGGTGTATCCCATAGGGCAACTAGTGAATTTAATAACAAAAATCAATGGATGTCTGATTTAAATTAATTAATGTTTTTGGAATTAGTTTAACTCAAGTGCCTGGTTATTGTTTCTTTAGCCAATTAAGTTGTAATGGAGTGTTTATTCTGGAGGCAACAATGACACATGTAAGTAAGTAGGTAAGTAAGTAGACAGATGGTATTAGGGGAAGGCTTGACCAAACTCTTTACTTCTCTCCTGTAGGGCTACCTCAGAGAAAAGAATGATAAAACCAAGTCAGTGAAAAGTAGTTACCTAGAATCAGGATCAAGACCTAAATTTAGGAATAAAGCCAAAACCAAAACACAAAAACAAACTGAAGAAAAGAGAAGTAATCCTCCTTTCTGTACTGTAAGCTTTATAAGGGCAGAAACTTCATCTGTTCATCTATTTTTACTCCTTATTTTAACCTGAGCTCTGCAATGAAACAGCAGGCACTCAATAAATATCAGTTGAACAGCTAAATAATAAATGAGATTCCAATCAAGCTTGCAAAAAGCTGGATCAGGGATATCTGAGATCAAACTTTCATGGACAACCAAGGATTACAATTAGAATCTGGTTGTAACCAAATTCAGGAGCTTTTGCAGTGAGACTCTAACTTGAGCAGGGAGCACACAGTGATAGAGACTTAGAAGAGAGATCAAGACAGGCTGAGAAGGCTTTAAGGACTCTTCTGTTCTTGATCATAACCATCTTATCTCTAACTGGTCTTTATTAAGAGTAGCCTCCTTCCATCAGTAGAAAATTACATAGGTTTCAGATTCAAATGAGGTACAAATGTTTTTATTAAGTAGAATGAATTGAGAGGTTAATATGATGCATTCCACACATTATGACTGCTGCACTATATATTCCAGAGGTATAGTCCTCAGCATCAACATGTCAGCTTAGTATACATTTGCCAGGGAACACATTCTAGAAGGAAATATGTGCATATGACTTCAGAAATGATTTATTTCTCATTTACCCTCCCCTTTTATAGTGGGTGAATCAAGTGAAATTTGCCACATAAAAGTCTCACCTTTTAACTATTTTTGTGTGAGGACAGAATAGTTTTCCACCATGGTTAATTAGATTTATTTACTTATAATCTTTGCTGTAAAAACATATTCAGGTACTGAGTCTTCCTCTTACCATTTCTGATACCAAAAGTAGACAGTTGTGATTTTCATGTGTATCAAGCATCTTGATATCCTTCAAAGAGACCTAGATAATTTCTAGCAAATAAAGGAGCTGACAGCAGAGAACCCTGAATTGAAGTCTCCTGCTCCCAAATTATTACCACTAATCATTTTTTGGATGGCAATGGTATTGTCAGAGGCATTAAATGTCTGCATCTGAAATTACTAAATTGGTAACATAAGGAATATTAATTACTTATTTGTTATAGAAAACTTCTTAGTCTAAACCTAAATTGCACTTTTCTGCCTTCCTCTTATTTAATTTCATAGCAGACATAAGCACAGTTGGCCAGTTCCTTTACTCTGATCAAAGCTTTTCTGTTTTTTTTTTTTTTTTTTTTTAAGATTTGTACTTGGCTTCCCTTCTACCACGCTGATGTCCCCAGGCTGGTCACATTGCTGATACTGCCTCTTCAGTGAAGCTTCTACACACCAAGTACAAAGTCCCCCTCACTGCCTTCTTCTTGCCTGGAAGTTTTGATTTAGGTGCTTTTACTTAACAGCATGGCTTTAAGAGTGTTAGGGCTTCACCTCAGACTTCTAGATTAGATTCTAAACTCACTGTCATACTGTCTACCTGACATTCTTAGCTATCTAAAAGTCATCTCAAACTTAATGTGATCAAAACAGAACCCATGATTTCTCACCTTTGAATCTATTCTTTATTCAGTTTTCCTCATTTTGGGGGGAGTAAATGGAGAAATTTACCCATTTGACCAATCCAACAATGCAGGCATAATTCTTTTCTCTCCAGTCAGTAGATCATGCCAGCCCTACCTCTAAATTACATACACTTCTTTTCCACTTGACCTCCAGACCTTAGTTTAAATCACTGTAATTTCTTCCTTACAATATTGCAAAATCTAATTTTATTCCTTCACTTTTTCTTCTTTCCCTTTTATTCTGTACAAAAGAAAAGCCAGTGTTATTTTTAATGTCACTTTCATCCTTAAATTACTCTTTGCTTTTCACTACATTTGGAATAAAATATAATGTCTTTCCAAAATCTGTTACATCCCTACATAAATCTTCCTGCACTCAACTTGACTTTGAATCCCCTTCACATCAGCATTTCCTGAGGCTCAGTGCCATTTCTTTGTTCATCAAAAGAACTAAGTTTGTTATACTCTTAAATTTGGGCATATAATTGTGTTATTTTATCTTGCTTTTTTAAAGCTTTGCCTTCCTCCATTAGGATGTGAAATTTATAAACATGATTCCTCATCTCTTTTGTTATTCAGGAAAAATAAGAGAAGAAGCTAAAAACACTGTTTCCTCTCTTTTCTGCAAGCTACATACTACCATTCTAGTAATGGTGCTTTCAGACTTTGGGGGAAAGTTAAAATTTTAGCTATAAAGGTGACTCATAAGACTGATATGAGTACATAAATATTTAAGCCAGTCTCATGAGTTTTGGTGACAAGGGGCCAAACAGGTATTTGACTTCAAGTACCTGTTTTGCTAGCATGCTCAGAATTTTTATCATTAGCAAATGTAGCAAGGATTGTGGTGGGGATAACATAGAGGAGAGAAATAGAAGTAAGACAAAATTTTAGTCCTTAGAGGATATTATGTCTTAGTAAAATTTAGGCAACTCATTTATAAAATGATGTTTTAATAAGGGAATAGAGGTGGAAATACGACGAGAACAGTAATTCTTCAGTGGTCAGACATTCTCCTTAATGATGTAAAAAGCACATGCAGGAAGGAACAGGTGAGAGATGCTGATCAACTTCATTTTACTACTGTTAGCCTTAAATCTATGTGTATCATCCAGCTATGAGGTAGTATAAATGAAAATTAGTCTTTGTCAAGTAAATTTTCTTGAAAAATTACAAGTAATGCAGTTGAGCATTGAATTTTATGTTTGATTATTTTCTGATTTTAAAAGGTATTTAGTTTTATAATAATAATAAGTTGATTTTTTTCTACTGTTTAGAGGCCACACTTTAAACCTTAATTTGTAACACATTACAAAGTATAGATGTCACTATGTCCATGGGGTATGTCATTTCTGCATGTAAAAATCAATATTCAGAATTTGTGTCATTTTAATTTAAAAATATAATCATTGTGATAATTATTACAAAATGTGATTTATTACTATCAGCTTTTTTATCTTTAAATATATTCCATTTTTGCTCATGATAAGTTGTCCTTCTGAATGAAATATACTTAGCAAAAACATGGTGTTCTGACATTCCGGAATGTTGATCTTAACCTCCAGGCAAACTGAGGTCAAAGTATTAGAAAAACCTCTCTCATCAAATTTGCCAAGAGTTTCTTCCATACCCAGTTGAAACTGTTGGTTTTCATATTTTGGTGATTTACGCATCCATGTATGCATGTATGTATGCGTGTGCACCCGTATATATGTGTGAGACAGGTTCCCACCATGTTTCTCGGGTTAGTCTTGAACATCTGGATTTAAACAGTCCTCCTGCCCCAGCCCCTCTCGTAACTCTCTATGCCCAGTTTAGGCCTGATCCGTATGTTCATCTCAGCAGCATTTGACTACATAGAACATAATGAATTTCTTCTTTTGGCTTCTGAACTTTCATTGTTTTCCTCTTAGTTTCTTTGGCCAGACCTTCCTTTCTGGAGGGCACTACTGGAATCAGTTCTCAGATACCTTGTCAGTATTCACTGATCTCAGCCACTATATGCATAACAACTATTTTTACATTAATGATTCCTTAGAGTGATTATTTAGTCTTCAGTCTTTGTTTTTATGTAAAGCTACTTTGACAACTTCTTGTAGAAATAAAATGATTTGGGTTGGAGCATAGCTTGGTGGTAGTGCACTTGCCTACCATGCTTGAGGTCATAGATTTAATTCCTGTGTCATGCAAAACAAAACAAAAATAAAGATTTATAAAGCTTATTCAAAGTGATACTTGATTTTTCAACCTAAATCTACTTTCTAAGTGTCACATTTCTGTGAATGACAATGCCAATTTGAGCATTTTCTTGGTTCAGAAGGTCTAGAATTATTATTCCCTTGTCTCTTTTTCATGGTCATATTAACTTCCTTATCAGACATTTTCACATTTTCAAAGTCTTACAGGGAAAATTTCTCATTGAATCTATTGCTACTACCCCTCCGTCTCAACTGTCTTCATGCCTCTCCTCCCTGAGGTCTTCCCTAGAGCCTGTTTTCTGCCTGCTAGACAGAAGGAGATTTTAAAAATATGACACATATTGACATGCTCTCTGTATTTAAAAAACCCTTAAATGCTTAAGGCTTCTTATATTTAGTACCAAAACCAAAGTTTTTATCCTGGTTCACAAGACCACATATCTTTCTACATCTTCCTGTACTCATCCCTCTCATTCAGTAATGGCTATGTAAATATCCTGTTCTCAGAAAGAAGGTCTCTTCAAACCTCTAAAAATACTCTCTTGTCCTGGTTTAGTTTTCCTCAGAGGGTTATCATCAGTTGAAACTATATCATACATATTTTAGGGAATTTTTGGTGTTACTGTCTTTCCACTACAATATAGGGAAGACAAAAAGATGCCATCTTTATTTTATTCATCATTTTAGTCCTACCGTTTACATCAAAAGATGGTATTTGAGTAGGCCTTCATAAATATTTACTAAGTTAGTGAATGAATGATTTATATTTAGGAAAAGAAAAACTGTCCACATAGTTAAAACTTATATGACCATTGCAAGGTACCATAGAGACATGTCAGTACAGTGAGTCATGGTGGTGACATCAGTCACAAGCTTTTAGGGTAGGTAAAAAATACTGAGGCTAAGTGGTTGTGTGAAGGGTCATCACTGAGAGATGGAGCAGATTGGCTCCTCACTGCTCTGTGCATCAGAATACACTTGTGACTTGCCAGACCCCTGTCTCCAAGGGCTCTGCCTTAGAGATATAGGGCGGATATGCACTTAGGTAGTTATTTTTAAGAAGTTGGGCCCCCTAGAGTCGGAGCTTGAAATAGGGATGTGAGCATATGTGATTTAATGTGAGAGTGCTTGCAGAGAAAAACCAGTAAGGCAGGGAAAAACGCTACATGGGGAAGCTGAGCAAACAGGTGGCTCCAGGAAACCTAGTCTTGATCTGATGCACACAGCAAGTGCTCTGCATTGCAGAACAACCATAAAGTTGTTTCTTCTTGTGGCAAGAGACTAGGATACATTAGGCATTGGGTTTTGGCTACTTCCTTGAGGAGAGAAGTAACTTTCCAGGCAAGGCAAATCTCAGTGGAGTTCAGTTCTCCAGAGGGAAAGTTGAGAACCATTATTAGCCAACATCCATAGCAGCTGGGGGACAGTGTGCTGTCCCAGAAAGGGGACTTGGGCCAGCTACCACAGTTGCAGCCATATAAAAATGGGGTGATTGTGAAGCTCAGACATTCATTCTTTCAGTAGATATTTACAGTGGCCTATCCCAACTTTAAGTTGCTGGGATTCAGTGATGAAGAGACATAGTCCCTGCAACATTCATAGGGAGAAACAGATATTAATCAAATATATATGCAGTCATAATAAGACCCTACTGGATTATCATGCCAAATAATGAAATTGAAGCAAGATTATAAAAATAAGCCCATAGTATTATGCAGTCAAGTAATTTATAAAAAATAAATAGTTCTTGCAGTAACTTTGAGATTAGGTAAATTCTTATCACAGTAATCATTACCTAATGCTAACTGTGTTAATGAAATAGTTATCAGGCATTATTTGAAAGCTCAAATAGAATTTAAAAATTTATTTCAACATTGGAACTATGTTCGTGTGCAAGACCTCTATATAACACTGTTTTAAAAAGCACTAAATTTTCTCTTGATAGAAGTGCAACTGGTCAGATGCCAGCTACCTTTTGTCTTTTCATTCCTACCTCAACATGGCAAGCAAGGCAAAAGTAAAATATGGAGGAGAAGCAGTGACCTTGCTAAAATAGAATATTCATTCAAGTTTTCAGATTTGCAATAATCATCTAGTCCTTGTGGAGGCTACAACTTACTGGAAGCCATTCAATTGATATGCAATGTTCAGCATTATAATTCTGATATTATTGTGTTTAAAATAGTAATTTTTAATGAATAAAAAGACATTTGAACAAATAGATACATATCATTGGGTTCCAAGCAAAGTTTGAGAATTCAGTATTAATATAAAACATCTGAGATAAGTCCAAAGAAGGAAAAAAAATTTGTTTTTATATATTTTATTATTAGAAAGACACAGGAACATTTAAATCACTAATAAATTAGTAGATATTAGTAAATATCTGAAATTCCTGATTTTATCTAATACACTATTTTCATCTCTTTTTTTGTATCTTTGCAGTGTTATACAAGCTACTATACAGAAAAATAAGTCAGCTAATGAGGGACACAGTACTTGTCAGTAAAATAGTGTTTCTTAGTGTAGCATAGAAAAGAATTTCAAAGGAATATAATTCTGTCGAAATGTCACCAAACCATCTCTTTAGCAGGCTGTAGCACCAACAGAAATAACAAGGCTTATTTTCAGTAATTCTGTTCATACCTCAAATCCCTGTGGTCTTCCTAGACTCTCTTTAATATGTTTCCATGCAACAAGAATCTCTGACACAGACATACTTGTAGCCTTGACATCAGTGGGAGCAGTACTGGGCTCTGTATGAAAGAAAGTGAAAATAATAAGCTATGAATATAACAAGTATGTCTATCAAAGTAATGCACCTAAATCTACCAGTTGTTCACTGCTTTCTACCTTTTGCAATGAGGTGCTCTGGTAGTTACAAAAAACAAAAGATAACAAGGACGATCTTTTGTATTTCTAAAGAAATACAAAATAAAGTCAAGTTTCATCAATACTTTACCAAAGACAAATCACAAATCTGGCAAGATAAGCAGAGGAGGCCTGTATCCTTGGGCTGGCTAGGACAGTTCTAGAGAAGATAAATGGTTTGATTAAAGTTGTCTGCCAATCTCACACTGATGAGGGCCAGGGATGATGGAGTCAGGGTTGACATTTTGTAGTTGCTGCTTCTGCTGTTATTTTTTTGCCTTTAAAAGTTTATTTGAGATTATACAAACATACATGTATGGAAATGTCATATCCCATTAATGTACAATTTTTGTGTTTTTATGTTTTAGTTGTATTACAAATCTAATAAATAAAATAATACTTTTTATTTACCTTTAGATAAATTGTTTTTACCTCCTTCTATTACCTGGTTCCATGTTCTGTTATGGCATAATAGTATTATCTCATAGATTTTAAGAGCAGGTTTAATTATTGTAAAGCATATAAATATGCAGCACTGTAGTTGGCCTTAAAATGATCATTCACAAGTATATGTTAATTGTACAGGAACAAACAATCTAAACTACATTATATATATTTTGATGCTCTAACCACAAAACTACATTTCTATGATTGTATAAAAAATGTGCTATGAATCATGATACTCAAAAGGCATGCACTGACTTTTAAAACAGGTGTGAGCTTAATAGAAAAATCCCTGAAGGTCTTGGTGCTATTGCTCAAAACCACCTTTTCATTTGTTTCTATGCTTAGTGACCTTTCCCACTAGATTTTTAAAGTACACAATATCTGACTGGCATCCATTAAGAGGTGCCTTTAATTTTAGGTTGCCTGGTCTGTGAGCAACAAAATATTTCTAATTTTGACATGAGTGAATCATAAATACTATCACAAACACATGTTAAATGAAATGGCAGAATAAAGGCTATATATTAGATCAAGTAGTTCTAAACAAAATCTATTTTAAAAGAATCACAACCCTTAAGAATTGTAGAGATTTTGATACTAACCCCATATCACTGCTAAGAATTCAGATTCATGTGCTAAAATTACTTTTCTGAGATCCAGGACACCAAAGATAGAAAAAATAATAGAGACAGAGTTCTATACAAGATTTTCAAAAGGTATTATGACAGACATTGAAACAATGTCTGAGATCTTTCCTTTTCTAATGGAAGATGGTCTTGCAACTACCTAATGATTTTAATATTCTTAATCGAAAAGTATCAGTCAAAAATCTGTTCATTACTGTAAAATAAGCCTAGAGAAGATGTTTTTCTCAGGTATATATTTGTACCAAGGAATGCTTTTCTTCTGGTAAAGCTTTCATTATAGTCATATGATATAATTGTGTCAGCACAAAGCGATTTGCTCATTTCACATTAATCTTTCTCAGAAGCTGAGAATAACTCCATCACAGCATGCATGGTAGATTCTTGTTCTGTCTCCCTTTGAATGCTTTTTATTATTGTCTTTGTGGTTTCACCTATCCCATTTTCCCACTCCCCAGAACTTATTTATCACTCAATGTTTTTAAGAATGCATCCTGGGAACACTTCTAGTCAAGAACAGTTAAAATTCTTGGTTTTACAATTAAGTGAAAGGAAATGCTGATGTTTTGAGGTTTGTGCAATTTGATCTCTAGGATTTAGGATGTGGTTTATTTCTAAGGGAACCACACTTTGCATATCATTTGGTATTCAGTTGCAGTTTTGCTTCTCTATTTAGAGTGAATGTGTTGCAGAGATTTGTGTGCCAAATGCCTCCTTTCAGCTTTTATATTACTGAAGCAATTACATCTTTGTCAGAGAAGATTGCAGGGGGATAAATAATTTCAGAAGCACAAAACATGTGGTTGGGTGGCAGCTTTTCTATCCCTTTTTATCTTTAGAGAAATTACTTCTCTGTCAGCTTTCAGGAGCACTATACAAGTTTAAACACCTCTCAAAAAGAAAGTGGGGGAAAAAAAACCCCAGAAAACAAAGTAAAAGAAAAATAAAACTGTTCAGAAACCTACTTTCTATCCAGGCATCTTAATTTCTGTTTAAAAACTCTGAGGATTTTAAATTAGGTCACCTGACATTTCATAGTTGCATTTTTGGTCTTTGCACATTATTGGTGCATCTAATTGGATGAGGGTAAAAGACTCACACAAGAGCTAGTTTAACTTGTTTACATTTTTGATGTAAATAGTGTCAGAAGTAGACCCAGGCTGTCCTGAATTGAAAATGAAGAAGAAGAAGAAGAAGAAGAAGAAGAAGAAGAAGAAGAAGAAGAAGAAGAAGAAGAAGAAGAAGAAGAGGAGGAGGAGGAGGAGGAGGAGGAAGAGGAAGAAGAAGAAGAAGAAGAAGAAGAAGAAGAAGAAGAAGAAGAAGAAGAAGAAGAAGAAGAAGAAGAAGAAGAAGGAAGAAGAAGAAGGCTGAGTGGGCAGGAATAACTGACTGGATCACAGAAAGCCTGGACTAGAACTCACTGCTGTATCTGGAAACAACTGGACACTGGCAACTAGAAAGGGTTTTTAAAAAATCACTTGGATCAAAAGTCACAAAAGCCTGGCCAGTGGCTCTTCAGTCATTTTGTCTGTCTCTGTCTGTCTGTCTGTTTATTTATGTATTTAGTCCTTTTAAGACAGGATTTTGCTATGCTATTCAGGCTGACCATGAGCTCAATCCGCAGCCCATGCTGATCTTGAATTCACAAAGATCCCCCTGTCTCAGCCTCCTGAGTGTTGGGATTATAGATGTGTGCCACTGTGTCTGGCTTTGTCTGTCTATTTAATGTGTCCAAAAGTAATTAAATTAATCCAACATTTACATCGCAATCTACTATATGAATATATTAGAATTTATAGCTTTGAAACGAAAGGAAGAACCAAGCCTGAATTTTAGAGTGTTGGCATGTGAGAATGAGCAGTTCATTCCCTTGGAGCAGTGGTGCTGGATCTGTGGGAGACCCTGCTGCCCCCCACCATCCCACATGATACCTCGAGTTTCTATTTCATATCTGACACTGCAGGCCTTTGAATTACAAAGCTATGTTTTAAATTTATGCCCTAATTTTATAGATGTGAAAACTTATATGTACCAGAGATTATGTATTCAAATTCTACTTTGGGCTTTGAAAATACTCAAATGAAAACTTGGTTCTGAAGTATTCCTTCTTCTCTTCTTAAATTTTGTACCCAGTAAGCAGCTGACTTGTTCTTAATCTCTTAGAATCAATTTTGTAGTATAGAGAAGATATATTACTACAAATTTATATAATTCATTGTTTTGTTTTTCAGTTTGGTTTAGTGTTTGTTTGCTTTTGAGATAGGGTCTCATTGTGTAGTCCAGACTGTCCTCGATCTTGGGGCAATCTTCCTGCCTCAGGCTCCTGAGTGATTATAATTAATCCTTTTGCTACCTAAATGCCTCCTACTAACTGACAAAGCAACAGGTAAGGATATGATTAGAAACAAAGCAGATGAGGGGAAGAATTCAAAGAGATAATAATTATCAGCTTTTGAGGATTAGCTATGTTGCAAACCCACTTAATTCTTTAATTGTATTAACATTTCCTACATCTCTATTACTACTTTCACTACTTTTCTTTTTTCTTTTCTTATATATATATATATATATATTTTTGAGACAGGGTCTCTCTGCAGTTCAGGCTGGCCTTGAGCTCACTTTGTAGCATAGGCTGGTCTTGAACTCCCAACGATCCTCCTGCCTTAGCCTCCTGAGTGCAGGCGTGAGCCACCACGCCCGGCTCACTACTTTTCATATGAGGAAACTGAGCAACAGAGAAGTTAGGCAACCCAAGATCACATAGCTACCAAGTGGTGGAGGGACAAATTTGAACACAGGCAGCAAGGCTCTGTCCGCCTTGTTTCTGGACGTCTCTCATGCTGCCCACACCTCATATATCTGCTTTGCTAGTTCTCTCTCTTCACACCTCTCCACTTCTAAATTCTCTCAAGAATTTTCATGTTAAACTTCCCCAGCTTGAATTTCCTACTTCGAGAGCTTCCTAGACAGTACTTGGTCCTTTTTCACCTCCCTGTTAATCTTGCCATAGATTTTACTATCAATTCCCTTTATCCTTAGTTCATGGACACTTTTATAATTTTAAATCACAGCTTTACTGTTCGTTATAGAGCTTATTTGGGCATTTCTAAAACTCTCCTGAACTTGGAATCACATGATGTTTTCTGTCAGTCTCATCTATTTCATTCAGGTAATTTGATGAAAATTCAGGAACTTATGTCTGATTAAGGAGGCTATAGATAACTCCTTTACTCTACTCTGGGGGTATGAAGTGGACACTGTCATTGCTAGAGTTCAGTATCTGTTAGATTAAAAAATTTGAACAGTACTACCATGTTCATGAATCTAGATGATACATTTGTTTTAAGTGACCTAGCAATCAGAGTTCTCCAAGTAATATGGGAGGGTGTGCTTCTAATATTGATTATACATCTGACTCCCAGGAGGGGTGAGCAATAGCATTAATCAAAGGAGAATTTAATAAACTTCTTAGGAGAAAGGTTATGATTTCATTATTTAAAAATTCAGTGAAGACAGCTGTAGTTGAACTTTTATAGACACTAATCCAAATAGATCATCTGGCAAAGACAGGGAATTATTTCCTGTATTTTATAAGTAATATGCCAATTTATTAATTTTCAAGTTCACATAATCCACTGAGCTCACTTTAAGTTAACAACTCATCTGGAGAATAATGCCTTATGAATGAAGGGTTTTAATTTGAATTGTGGTAGTTCTGGTTGCAAAGAGATAATTGCATATCATTTTCTTTGAATGAAAAGAGCCTTTTAGGCTTTAATAAAAGTAAAAGCAGCACACTTTTAAAATGTAAGGCAAAAGCCAAAAACAGTAACAACAAAAACAAAAATCCAATGAACTTTTCAGCCCAACAAAAGCTGAAAATGCTAAAGTACATCACAAATAAGAAATCTTTCAATCTTTAATGAACATACATTGATGAGGCAGGAAGATTGTTGTGAATTCAAGACCAGCCTGGGCTAGAAAGGAGCTCAAGGCCAGATGGAATTGCATAGCAAGACCCTGATTCAACAAAACAAAACCCAAAACAAAATAAAAAAAACCCCATATATTGAATTTCTGTTTTCCTATTAGGTATAATTGAATACTCTGATTCTTCAGATCCAAAGTTTTAGTAATAAGAGTCAAGGGAAAATATATATAAGTTAAACTATTAAATATTTCTAGGAATATGGAAGTGGCCAGGCATGATGGTGCATGCCTGTAAACCCAGTACTTGAGAGCTTTGTGCAGGAGGATTGCCATGAGTTCGAGGCCAGCCTGGGCTACCTAATGAGTTCAAGGGGATCATGAATCATAGAGTGAAACCCTGTCTAAACAAACAAACAAACAAACAAACAAACAAAAATAGAAATGTGAAAGTGAACCACTGATTTGACTTTTCATCTTGGAATTTTTAAAATCAATTTTACCATGCCTTTTAACGTTTGTTTTGAAACTTAGCTATTGTTTAAAGGAATGGAATTGCTTCTAAAATGAGCATATTGCTCAGGACTTTACCAGATCCTAAAGATCTGTAATTCAGTCAGGGTTAGGAGTGTACACAGTTCTTTCTTCCTCTCCTCTCCTCTC